>MU378287.1:0-66847 GCA_022495175.1 Hypoxylon argillaceum | reverse complement strand
AATAATAATTTATAATAGTTTTTAAATATAAAAATAATAAAAAATTATAAAAAACATTTATTATAACTTTTATAAATTTTTTATATTAAAAAAATTAATAAATTAAATAAACTTATTATTAAATTAAAAACTTTTATATAAATATAAAAATATTTACTTTATAATAAAATTATAAACTAAGTTTTAATATATTTTTATTAAAAAAAAATTAAATCAATTTTATATGTTGTTATAATAACTTAATTTAATATTACTTTTATAACTTTAAAACTAGTTTAATTTAATTTAAATTTAAATTTTAAATATTATATTATTTATTAGTAGAACTTTTTATATATATATATATAAGAAAATTTAAAATAATCTATAAAGTTTAAAGTCTGTTTTTAAGTTTTAAAGTTTTGTATTAATTTGTATATATTTTACAAAAAGAAATACAACTAAAAAAGTTATATGCAAGTTATTTACATGTATATATATATAAAACCTGTAAGTTTTATAGATTTTAATAAATCTTTGTATTTTTTATTTATTTGGTTATTTAATAAAAGTTTTAGTTAAAGTTTTAGTTATATATATTTAATATATATATACAAGTTTTATTAAATTATTAGTTTAATATTAAAACTTTTTTTTTTTATGTAGTAATTTTAGTTCTAATATCAACTAATTTTCTGTTATTTTTTTTGCTGTTTAATCGATTTATATATATTTTTATTTGTATAATTAGTTTGTTTATATTAACTAGTTTTTTTAATATTTAATTAAATGCTTTTTTTGTATAAATATTTACTAAATTATTTTTGTTATTAATTTATTATATCTTTATAATTTTGCAATTTTTGTACATTTTTTAAAATGATATAATATTGATTATAAGTCGCTTTTTTTATATAGTTTTTAATTTGATTAAATATTTGTACAAAAATTTAAAATCTATATATATAACTAGTAATATTACTAGTAATTTTATCATATAAATGATTTTTTAAAAAGTTATACCGAATATAATAGCACAATCGAATTTATTGATTATATTATATAGCTTACTTATTAATACACTATATATAACTTATTTATATTTGATCGAATTTTAATAAATAATATTGCTTTTGATTATAAAAGTATTTTTTATACAATTTTTGTTAGTTAATATAATTATAAATTTAATTTAAAAACTTAAATCTTTGTTATTTATAAATGTTTTGTTAATAAAAATAAAAATTTTTGTATAACTAAAGTTTAAAAGTATATAGTATAATTTTTGCTATATATTATTAATTTGTTACTATATTTATATATTTAATGTTTTAACGTTGTTTTTTAACAGTTTTTAAACTTATATAACAATTAACAAATTGTACAATATTTTTAGTTAATATATAAAAGCAATATATATATTTCAAATTTATTAAACAATATATTGCTAAAAATAATTTTTTATACAAAAGTTAATAATATATAATTATTTAATTTATTTTTGTTAAATAAAAAGGAAATTTTGTTTATTTATTTAAATTTTGTTTTTGTTAAATTCAATAAAATATTTAAGTGTTAATTTTGTTTTTAGTTTTATATAAAATAATAGCTTAGTTTTTTCTTTATATAAAAACTTTTTAAATATAATATTAAAAATATCATTTGTTTAAAGTTTTATAATTGCAAATTTATTAAGTTTTTTTTTAATATATAATAAATATAAGTTATATATAAATATTTTCATACTTAATTTTTAGTAATAATGTTTATAATATATTTTATATTAATATAATTTTGATTTAATTAATTTATATAATAGTTATATAATTTAAAATATAATATTTATTAAATATTTGTTTTTTAGTTTTTTTAATAAATAAGTATAAATTTTTCAGTTTAAATTATTATATAATTATATATATATTTAAAAAATATTTTATAATTTTATATATATACTATAATTTTAAATTAGCAATAGTTTTAAAGCTATAATAAATTATTAATTTATATACTAAATTGTTAATATTTATATAAAAATTTAAATTTTATTATTATTTTTATAACTTTGTATAACTAATTTAAACTTTTTGTACAGTTTAGTTATTTTATTTTTGATTTTTTATACAAGTTTAATTTAAAAAATTTTTATTTAGTTATATTTATTTAAATTATATTATATAAACTAAAATATACTTTAGTTTACTAATATATTTATTTTAACTATATTTAATTGTTTAAAAAATATATTAAATATAATAATTATATTGTTTTATTTTAGTTATATAACTAAAGCATAATTGTTAACTTTTTTTAATACAAAATATTAGTTGCTAATAAATATAAGTGATTTTTTTAGTCTGTTTTTGTATCAAAGTTACAATTGTTTAATAGCTCAAAAAAAGTTATACAAAAAGTTATTTTTTTTATACAATAAATTAAATATAGCTTTTTTTTAATAATATAATTTGATTTATATATAATAGAATTTAGCTAGTTTATTTATTATATTAACTATAATGTTACAATTTTCAATTGTTAAAATTTTATATAATTTTATTTAACTTTTGTGTTTTTTTTATATTATAACTTTACTTTAAAAAAATAAAGAAAATATTTTATATAATAATACCGGTTTATTTTTAATTTATATAGCTTAATTAATATTAACTTTTATATAAATACTTTTTAATATTTTTATAACTTTTTATATAATTTTTGCTTTTTAAATAATTTTTAATAAAAAAAATAAGTTATTATTAATTTTTAAATAAGTTTTAAAAACTAACAAAATAAATACAAAACTATTTAGTTTAACTATATTATTTAAAGTTTTTATAACTATTTATAATATTGTTTTTTTGTTTATATAATAATCGATTTTTTTATATAAAATATCAAATATATAATAAAATAATATATATACTTGTTTGACTTTTTTAACAGCTTAATATGTTTTAACAGATATTTTTTTATATAAAGTTTTAATTAGTTATATATTATTACAAAATTTTTTAAACAAAAAATTTATACTAAAATTATATACAATATAATCGAATAACTTTTAATATATTAAAATTTAATATTAACATAATATATTTTAAATATTGTATATAAATAAAAACTTTAAAAATTTAGCTGCTTAAAATAAAATATTTATATTAATTATATACAAAATCAGTTATTTATTAATTTATATAATATTAATTATAATTTTGTAATTAAAATTATATTCGTTTTTTAATAAAAACTTAAATTTTCTTAAAAATTAGTTATATAATTAATAATAATAACAAAACTTTTTAATTTTTCAAAATATTAAAACGTTAATATTATTATATTTAGTTTTTTATAATAGTTTTATAAGTTTTTTTATATAAAAATATTTAAATCGACAATATAACTTTTAAAGCTTTTTTTTTATAAAATAATTTATAGTTTTTAATTAGCTAATATTAAAAAATAAATGTTTTTATTTTTATACAATTAATACTGTTATATTATTTTGTTATATAATTATATTTTATATATTATTAAAATAAATATATAGTTGATTTATATTTTATAGCAATAGTAAAAATAAAATCAATATATTTAAAATATAAAATTTAATTAGTTCAATCAATATTAATATAATTATAATATTTATAACTTTAAAGCTTTTAATACTATTAAATTAAATTGCTATATTATTTAAAGTTTAATTTATTTATATAAAAAAGTTTTTTTATATAAAAATTTTAACTTGAGCTTTTTTAATAGTTGAAACTTTAGTTACGTTAATATTTTATAAAATACTTTAATATTTTATACTATATTAACTATTTAAATAAAAATTGTTTAATATTAATATTTAGTTTTAAATATATATGTTTTTTTTTATTATATAATAAAAATATGCTAAATTTATTAAAAATTAAACCGTTTTATTTTTAGTTTCAGAATTTAAATCGTTATTAAATTTACTGTTGTATAAAAAGTTCTTATTACTTTTGTAATTTAATACAAATATATTATACTCTTTATATAATAAAACTTTTTGCTTTAAAATATTATATATAATAAAATATTGTTTTTTTATTTTCGACTTTTTTTGTTAGCTATAATTAATAAACTAATAACTAAGCTTTTTATAAATAAAATATTTTTTGTTATTTCTATTGTTTTTATTATATAATTGCTATAGTTTTTAATAAAAATTTTTCTTTAAGTTATAACTATATAATTGTTTTAAGTACTTAATATTATATTATTTGTTAATAAAATAAATGTTTGTTATATAATAATAGTTTATTTTTCGATTGAAAAAAACTTGTAGTATTGTTTACAAGTTAAAAAATAATGTTTTATATATAAGTTTTTAACTAATTAAAACAAGTTTAAACTTAAATATATTAAAACATATTTATATAACTATTATATAAAATAATATTTTTTTATAATAATTAAATTCTAAAGTATATTATATAAATTAAAGCTTGTTAATTATAGTTTTTAATATTTTAAACATTGTTTTTATTAAATTGTTTTGTTTTATTTATATAAAAGTAATTATAGTTTAATTAATTTAATATTAATTATAATTAACTGTTATATTAAAGTAATTGTTAAACATTATATAAATTTCGTTTTATTTATATATTGGACTAATATAATTAAAATAATATTATTTAACTTTTTTTTTTAATACAAAAAGAAATATTATATAGTATTATTTTTTAGTAATTTTGAATTAATAATATATTAAAATAAAAATTTAAACTTTATTATACAATATATTATATAACTTACTGCTGTAGTTCTAGTCGAATCGCTATATTTTAGTAAATGTAATAAATTAAACTGTTTTAATTAAACTATTGTAAATAATCCAAATAAAAAAAAGTTTGTACAACTAATTTTCGTATATAAAAAAAAGTGCAAAGTATACAATAGAAATCTTAAAAATAAGTACAAATTTTTAAGTTTTTGTTTATATAGTAAAAATAAACACTTAATTATTTGTTTTAAGTACTAAAATATATACTAATATTGTTAGCTTTAATATAACTAATTGTAATATTAAATAATTTATTTATATAATTTAAAGTTTTAATATATTTGTTAATATAAGTACTAAAGCTGTTTATATAAACATATTGTTATTTGATTTTTTGTCGTTATTGCTAAATTTTTTAAATAAATATATAAGCTTGTTATTACATATAGCTCTATATACTTTGATCTTTTTATTGTTTTTAGCTAGTACAATAAAAATATATTTAAATATATAACTAATATTTATAAATATAAGTTTTGTTTAGTTTTCAAAGTTTATTGTAAATATTTATACAAGTTATTTGCTTTCGATTTTTAATTATATATATTTTTTTAAACATTGTACAAAATATGTTGATATTTGAGCTGAAATAATTAAGTCGTTTAAATCGATAATAGTACTTTAATATTTAAAGTTAGTTTTACTTTTTTATTTAAAAATATTGATGTTATTTTTTTTAGCTATATTTTTATACAAAAGTAAGTTTAAATTAAATCTTTCATTTAAAGATTTAAAATAGTTATTTTAAGCTGCTGTAACTACTGCTGCTATTGCTGCTTATGTTGTAAATATTAATATAATTGTAAAAAGTAGTAGAAGTAGAAGTAAAAAAGTAAATAAATAAATAAAATAATCAAAAAGTTAAATATATAAAATAGCTTATAGTTTTGTTGATTTTTGTATAGAAGTAATTAAATATTGCGTAAAAAAGGTTTTTGATTTTGCAATAATTAAGTTTTTTCGTTTAATAGTCAATTTAACTTTTTTTTTGTTAATCGATGCAAATAATAGTCCATTTTTTATATAAAAAGTAAAAGATTTAATATAAAAGCTATTTTATAATTAAGCTTCGCTTTTTTACTTTGTTAATTTGTGATTGCGTTTTATAATTACTGATTAGTGTTAATAGAACTTTTCATATATATATATACAAGAAAATTTAGAATAATCTGTGGGGTTTGAGGTCTGTTTTTAAGTTTTAAAGTTCTGTATTAATTTGTATATATTTTATAAAAGGAAGTATAACTAAAAGAGTTGTATGCAAGTTATTTACATGTGTGTGTGTGTAAGACCTATAGGTTCTGTGGATCCTAGTGGGTCCTTGTATTTTTTATTTATTCGGTTACTTAATAAAGGTCCTAGTCAGGGTCCTGGTTGTACACACTTAGTATATATGTACAGGTCTTGTTAAGTCATTGGTTCAACATTATTATTAATAAAGTAATTTTTTATTTATATAAAACAAAATATTATACTTTTTAATATAAAATAAAAAACAATTTTATAATAATTAACAACTTTTTTTTTGCTAATAATATTTTAAATTATAAAAGTTTATAAGCTTATATAATAATTTTATTTAAAAATATAATAAATTAAAAAGTTATAAAATAAAATATTATTATTATTTTAACAATTAAAATAAAACTTTTAATATTATTATAAATTTTAAAAAAAAGTTTATTTATAAGTTAATTTTTTAAAAAATTAAATTTTAAATTAAAAAAAAGCTATATAATAATTTAATACAATAATTTTTAAACAATAAAACTAATAAACAAAAAAATAACAGTTTTAAAAATTAAATTAAAATATATTAATATATATAACTATTAATTAAAATAAACAGTTTAATAAAAATATTTACAAATTAAATATATATTTATAAATAAAATAATTATAAATAAATTTATAAAAAGTTTTATAAAAAAAAAATAAAAAAACTTTTTAAAACAACTTAATTTAATCGATATAAAAAAAAAATTGTAAATAAAGCAAATAAAAAAAATTATTTATAAAAATTTAAAAGTTTTAAAAAAAAGCTTTAAAAAAAAAAAGTTAATAAATTATTAATTTAAAATTAATTAATAGTTTTTAAATCGATTTTAATACTTTTAAAAATAATTTTATAGCTTTTAAATCAATTAATATAAGCTAAAACTAATGTACAGCTTTTAAAATATTTAAAAATGCAATAAAAAATTAATAAAAAAAGTCAATACATTTTTAAACTGCTTTTTTGTTTAAGTATTAACTAGTTTTTTTGCTAGCTTATTATTAACACTTTTAAAACAATTACTAAACCAGTTTAAAGCTTATTTTAAGCTTTTTATATTAGTTAGGGCAATATTCTAGGAGCTTAGTTCTACAGGAGTGTGTTAGAAATATAGGGGGTAAATTAAGCCCTGTATTTTAGTGCTAGAAAGATCTAACTAGAAGAGGGTACTTTTTGTTTCAAGGGGTTCTACTTATGTACTTATTTTGTATGCTAGAGAAAAATCTCTTAGAACAGCGGTGACACAACAACAACAATAATAAACCAATCAATCTGATCAATCAAGAAAGCTAATTTCTAACAGATACTGATACAGCTCGGTATAAACCAAACCGATCACTCTGCGGAAATGCTAGGCTTCACCGAGAACTTCTAGGTAGCCACGCCGTCGAGTTGCTTGATCAACGTGCAGCTCCTTCTGCTCGGTACCACACCTGCATCTATGGCATGGCGTAGGATCTCAGCACATTTCCAAGGATATTGAGTCGCTTCTAGTTTCTCTTGCATCCGAAGGATTAATATTATACCTATCATTCGGTAACACCAATACCTAGGTACATACGAATAGTGAGCTCAGCAACTTTGTCCCAGGGGGCTGGTACAGATAGATGGTAGCCCTCTTGGCGGGAATATTACTTCCGAGCATGGACAAAAGAAAGATATAGAAATTAGGGAAAGTATGTACGTAGATCACGATATTGGGTATCGCAAGGGGCTGTTTTATCCCTGTGATACAAGCTCTGTTAAGGTCATCGTAATTCTTTCCTAATAGTCATCGGCCATAGGACATAAGAACGTATGGAGAAGAGGGTGATGAGACTGTCATGGGGCAAATCAAATTTAATTATTTATTCCCTTCATGTATGTCGGTGGCGTTGGATTTATCAGGATGCGTTTCGACTATTTTACGCGTCCCACGGTAAGATTCAAACCGGAGGGCCAAGAGACGTATGTAGAAAGACGGCCCGTCTTTATTGTGGGAGATACAGATAGTAGTGATGTTGCACTAGTTATAAAGCCCATTAACTTCCAAGATGCTTCACCTTGGAGCAATAGCATTGACTAAAACTATGGTAACATCATGCGTTGGATAACCGAAGTCTCATAGACCCTTCTTCTATCACCAGATAGAATTAGCATGTTATGCAAGGCCTTTCAGAAGTGCTTGGAGATGCAGCCTAGATATCCTATTCGGATACACATAGTTGGCTTTTTACCTGGGAGATGATTCTATAATGGTAATGAAGGTATCCGTAGTCTGAGGAGATCGCTCGACAGGCTCTGGGCGTGTGTTGACGATAGCACCTCAACTAATTTGAAATTTTGTAACAGACATTGCAGTTGTTGTGATTTAACTAAAAATTTGAGTACTGGGTGTGATCCCATGCTTATAGTCCTTGTTTAGCCTGTTGATTTAATCCAAGATGCCCAGAGCGTGTAGCTTACCTATCTCCAAGTCAGCCTATAAAATAGCTAATGACTACTATAGGCCGTCTGGTTTCTTTCAAGCAGTTTCAGTGTTGCATTTTACCCATTACGAGAACGGCGATTAAAGGCCGTTAAATGCTGACCGCATCTAGGCATTCTGATAATCCCCTTCAATTGGACCCTTTCGTGCAATGATGACATATGTGGCCCCTTATCGCAGAACTTTCAAGACATGAATGAAAGCGGGGTATGAAGATATCACCAGGAGCGAGAGTCATGTCATCTTTCACTATACATAGTTACTGTTCAAGTATTTTCTATATCTAGTGTCTTGCCAAAATTATACCAAGCCGATCTCTCTAATAAAACCACACAACAATGGAAAGCCAGCTCAACAAAGAGTATAACAGCCAAGGCGGGCGATACAGCGACTATATAACACAACTTCCCCTAGCCCCACTAGAAACAGAGCTCTTCCAAACAGCATTAGGTGACTGTACGGGACTGACCGTACTAGACCTCGGCGGCGGCAGTGGGTTGAAGGCGCGGGAGGCCATCGATAGGGGCGCGGTCGCCGTGGACGTGGTCGACCTATCCAGTGAGATGATGCGGGTAGGGCAGGAGGTCGAGAAGTCCCTCGGCCGTCACGAGGCGGGCGTCATCTCCTGGAACACGGGCGACATTGCCCAGTCCCTAACGCACCTGCCCCTCCGTCCGTCGTATGACTTAGTCCTAGTAGGCTGGACATTCGACCACGCCCACAATCTCGCCGAGTACGAGGGCATGTGGCGCAACGCCGCGGCGTACCTGAAGCCCGGCGGCCGCCTTGTGAGCGTGCGCGTCGGAGACATTCGGGGAGCGGCGTGGGACGGCCGGTACGGGAACGTGAGCTCAGCAATCCAGGAAATGGCTGATGGTCTTGAGTACCGCTACGCCCTCTTGATGGACCCTCCGGTAGAGTTCGAGGCGTCTTCACTCTACATAAGTATGACCGGGAACACGGAGCTACCGGAGAAGTACGGGTTCACTAGTTTCTCGTCGGTGCTCCCTGAGGATACATCTGTGGTTAAGGCAGACCCTGAGTTCTGGAAGCCTTTTATAGAGAACCCTGGGTTTGTGGTTTTTCACGCCAAGAAGATATCCGACGTGTAGAGGTAGATGCATGATCAGCGTGATGATGAAGACCTGTTCAATAAATAGAACATACAAACTCATAGTAAGAGTGTTTTATTATCAAATCAGCTGTATTAGGGCGATGTGTCAAAAACTATGTTTAAATTTATATCTAAGGATGTGGGAAAGGGGTAAACTATATGTAAAAGCTACTAAGTGCATTTCACTCAACAATACCTAGAAGCAAACCAACTAAGCCAGGCCTCTCATGAAAGACGATTGTGAGCTTAATAGCCCTCTTAGCATTTGATCACAAGCATTTACTGCGCAATGAATATTTTGTGGACTTGGCAACTAATTTACGTTACATCACTACAACACTGTCACGGATTTGATATGCCAGGAACTCTAAGCTTATCAATTTAATATTTACATCTTAATAAACACCAATGAGTTATGAAAATAAAACAGGCTCAAAGTTTCTCAAGCTTTGTCACGGAACATAACTGCACCACTATAGCACATCCCAACTAATATTGCTGCCTTTCTCTTGTCTATAATAGACCGCTCTTTACGTGCGACATAAGGTATTGGAGAACGAATTTTTACAATTACTCACAGAGGACATCAAATATCTAATTACAGGAGGAGTGTTGCGCAGTACCATATATACACTAATTTGCTACAGAACTAGCAGCGTTAATTTTCCATTACAAGGCATTGTGGTTGTGATCATGATTATTCCTGACTAAAGTGATTATATAATGGTGATGATATCACTTCGCCCATTTGTTTTCCAATCCGGACTAGATGCCTTCACAACCTGTGCCTCCTCTTCGTACCTCGTCCTCAATATGGCCACTCCTATCCGGGTGTACTCTCCAGGGCTCCCAGTAGGCAACAGAACCATCACCCACTCGTCAGTTTCCCAGCAGACCTTACCGTTGAACGGCCATTCCCGTCGGGCGCGGACTAAAGGTACACACTTCACATCGCAAGGATCTGACTCCAAGAGACCTCTACCGCATAACAGGTCCGCGGGAGCATCGAGATAGAGTAGGCAGTTTGCAACCGTGTTTTCCGAGGCGAATCCTAAGGTGGTGTCGCCCACCGGCAGGCGAAGCGCGATAACATCGACAGGCCCCTTTCTCTGGAAAGCGAGCCATTTACCATCCATCACGGTACGTTTCACCTGAGCGTCAAAGACAAGGCAATTCAACCGCACAGTTCCACCATCAACGGGCCCTGTGGGGTACGTGGAGCGGAGTTTACAGCTTCCCCTCTCGACAGAGAAGTGGAATTGGTCGAAAACGGTGCTCGTGTCCTTCCAGGGCGAAGGGTAACGGCTGGGACTATCCGCGAACGCCACCCTATTGTTCATCTTCATCCAAGACCAACTCGGGGCCCTGTCGAAGCTAGGCATCGTGGTGTGCTCTGGATGTCTCTTGTAGATAGGTATCGAGAGGATGTTCACCCACAGTATATCCCGCGCCAGCGAGTCGTCCCAGAGGCCGGCGAGGTACGTCGAGCCCGGGCGCTTCCGCGAGAACTTCTGCGCGAGGCCGGAGAAGGCGACGTATTTGTCCGAGGAAACCGTCAGGCTCAGGCCAGAATAGCCTTGCACCATGTCGCGCCACAACGCCTGCAATTGCTCCGGCGTCCCGTGATCGAGCGTGTCCTGGAACTTCTTATCCTTGCTGCGAGGTTGCATAAGGCCACACTCGCACGATGTGCGCTCTCGGCACTCCCAGATCAGCTCCCATCTGCTAAAATGGAGAACCCTGGGTGACAGCATGATCTCCTGAAAGACCCACGCTCTGTCTAGAAGCGGCCATATCTCCCGCTGGCGGTGGCCCATGTCTACATTTGTAGGATGCCAATATGCTGCCGGGGCAGCTATGAGGCTATAGGGCTCGCCGAGTTCAGTCGTCCCCGTCGCTACTCTGAAGTTCTTTGGCCGTCCGCTGAGAGACCAGAGTTCGTAGGAGCAGTTGGGTAGTGCGGTGGAGGCAACGGTTAGCCATGAGTTTTCGTACACGTCGCACATCTTCAGTGACTCTGCCAACCAATCGTCGGGGTCATCCTGAATGATGCACAGAGAATCGATCCAAATATACTGTACTCCAAGTAGACGAGATAATTGTATTAGGTCTCTGTAGCATTGTGGGACATGTTCCCAGGGAAGGGAATCCATGTGTTCGCTGAGGTTTGCCCGCATCGTTCTCAAGGGCTGGTGCTCTCCCCAGCAGTGGCTAAGACATATATATCGCTCCTTCAAACCTCGGCTTTCAACTAGTCGCACGTCATCATTCGCCTTTCCTACTTGAATAACTCGTGTAGGTAGACTGGGAATATCTGCACTGATACACGAATGCTGGGATGAACACGATTTGATCATATGGATAATCTTATCAAGTGTCGACGAGCCACACAGCAGCGCGGGTGGCTCTAATCCACACTCTGTCGAGGCAGAGGGGAATACGTCTCGCAGACCAGGCGAATCTGCTCCTTGTCAGGGTCTACACGATAGAAAGAGTATTGGGCACAGCTTGCCATCTTGGGTGAATATCCTGGAGCGCCAGTGCACAGTGCCTGTGGGGATATCAACCGAGGAAACCTCGATAATATTGGGGTTGACGTGAACGTCAACCCAGAGGGAGCCATTGTTCTCGCGAATCCAACTGGAGCCCTCAGTTCCTAGCGAGTCGATTGCGCGGCAGGCATCACAACATTTAATAGACTCTTCAGTTAGGAGAACGAGGCCACCGGTCGATTTGACATTCGAGGCATCTTGCCATTGTTTGCAAAGCACCATTGCTGCCCTAAGCAAAGTTTCAATGGTATTGCCTGCGCAAAAGAATACGACAATTCATGGGTAAGATGGCCAAAGGGGGTCACAGCCCTCAAAATGCTTCGGGATGGCGCAACAGGGTCGTATTAATCCTACAAGCAAAGAAGAAGGAGCCGAGAATCAAGAAAATAGGGTCACATGAGTTAACTAGATCAGTGGTTTAGAAGCATACAGCAGTATCGCCATCGCCGTTGGATATCCGCCTTGTTCCCGCCTGGAGGGGATCCCTGAACTTGTGTGCCCACTCTTCTGCGCACGCATTGTGAAACAACTATCTAGGTAGGTGTCTACTATAGGTATAGGTACGCATATATTGGGTAACAGTCACACAAACCCCTCTCCACTTGGTTTATCTGATCTACTCCATATTCAGTAAGGTAAAGGGAGGCGGATTTTCCCGCTATGCTATGTTGTATGCAGGTAGGTAACTATCATGAAAGGGGGGGCACTATGTCTATTTGGGTAGGGTTTCTCGGATAACCCGGACGCTTTTACTTTTCGGGGGATAAAGTCTATATTTTCTTCGCGTCTTACAATGTCTTAGGACGACTGAGGCATATAAGAGACCTGAAATGGGTGTATAATATATACGCATTACCTAGTAATAACTTTCTCATCGATCAACGTCGCTAGCCTAATAAGGGATCACGTAGATATTCTGAGCTAAAAGTACCAACTGATAACTGACCTACGTTAACTTCGTATCGCTTCAATAGATTATTCGCGATGCAACAAGCCTTCACTAGGAGGAAATAACTTGAAGCTTCAATCCGCTAGATCAAAGGATAGCATAGAAAACAAACGCCAGAAGCAGGTACAGCAGACAGGGTTGAAAAAATAATCATCCAGTATATCTATCTTCTAGCTATAAGCGGCAAAGGAAGTCTCCCTTCTGGAGATTCATTCTCGTATTTGGTTCCCATTCCAGTCTGCTGGGCGGCCAATATTGAACCACATCGAGAGAAGATCTCTCAAGCCGGTATAAGGCTCGAGGGAGCTGCAACTTTTGTCCGGGGAACGCCGGCTATGATGTCACCTCTAAAAAGAAATCGTAATCAAGCATTCTATCCGCATACTATGGCTGGATGATGGGAGAGTATGGATTCTTGAAAAGTCCACCATCGCTAGAACCATGTTCAATTTAAAACATTTCCGAGATTGATTGGTTGATAATTACCCTCGAGTTTTGGTGCTAGATGATGTAGGCATTAGTATGTTAAGACTTGCGACCTAACTGTATTGTGTGTTCGCAATGCTTTGCCAGCTGCGAAAGCTAAGGGGAGCTCAGTTAACGACAAGTGACAGCTAGGGTGTATCAATCGTCATATGGTATTTTGAGATGAGGATGCTTTTTCTCGTTGACATAATAGTCCTCGTCTTTGCCATCAGCTAGGATTTGGCCTGTCCAGACAGCCCGAATATGGTTGAGAACGATTACTAGCCACCCTATGACCAGGAGTGCAGTCATGGCACTACCAGTACCAATCATACCGGGGCTGTTTAACGTCTTGCCGATCGAGATAACGGCGATCGTAAAACCCACGTTCGGGAAAATGTACGAGTACCAGTTGAGGTGGAACGTTATCTCTCTCCAGACAGCCAGATTGGCTACAGCAGCAATGCAGAAGAACCAGAGGCTGAGAAACCATATGAATATGCATACCGTCGTGGCGAGAACACGGAGGATCTGAATGGTGATTTCGTCGGGGCCGAAGGAGTTATAGTGAACGGGAAAGCTGTCTGCTAGGCCGATGAGAGCGAGACCTGTGAAGGCAGGCGGGCCAACAGCGATGAACATTCCCGGCCGGGAATTCGGCGAAGGGAAACCGTATTGAATCAATCGATGGACATAGCAAGCATAGATAAAGATGGAAACGAGTAGGCCGAATCCTTGGGCTCCGAGGCCTGCCACGATGATCGGTATAGCTTGATCTGGCGGTTGTAGGCTAGATCCTATTGCAGCAATGGTCCCGGAGAGCATGAAAGGAAACACAGGCAAATCATAGGCCGGCGTCATATCTGATAGCTTGAACTTAGGGGACGCGAATAACAATGCGTATTGCCCAACAGCGATGATGAAGGTGATGGCAAAATAAGTCCAGAATAGGATCCGGTAGACTGTGATGAGCCACGGGCCACAAGATGGGATGCCACTAGAAGAATTATGCGTTAAAAGATCTGCCTAATCAGGGAATAAGTGACTCTTCAAAACACGTACTATCTTGCGATTCCGCTTATAATGGAAGCTAGGCTCAGGGTCGAGGTACCCAAGAAGAGTCCCTCAGTAGGATGGACAATGGACTTCTTGAGCGTGCCCGGGAACTTGACGAAGCGGTACGTAATGGCAGATGCGACAAGCGTAAAGATGACCAGGTCGAGGACATAGACAATCTTCCCAATCGTTTGAAGTCCGCGGAATGTGAAGCCCTGGGTCTGGTCCGCCAGCAGCAGAGCAAGGCCCCCGGTCGCCATGGGTAGCGTAAAATTCGCCCATGTGAAGTGCTCCAGTCGCGCGAGCCACGGAAACCATGTTTGCTTTCCCTTTTCTCCTGTTTCCATGTTGTCTGTATGTATTCGCTGGTGAGTGTCACTCATAATCACTGCTAGGTCGATGTAGAAAAGCCTAGATGTGGTAGGATACCATTAGTTACAAGATACCTAGCTGGATAATTAGTGACTGAAGCCCAACTGCGTTCTCAGACGGCAGCTGAGAAAGAGTCTGCCTTGGGCCTTCCTTACAAATGAGGAGCGGGAGGACTTGCCTATGAGCCCGTTTGAATCTAGATGGAAGTTGCATTCATCTATAGCGATAGTAGACCCTGAGGTATTATGAGGTAGGTATGCGCGTACAAATGCTATCTAGAGATAAGGCATCAAGGGAGATACATACTAGAGTACCTAGATACTTAGGGGTAATTAGGTACCTAATATAAGATGTTAAAAATGGTTAAGCGAATGAGGTGGTGACATTTTACGCGCTGCTATGTCGTGCTATTTCCGAACTACAGTAACTCGTCAATGTTGACGGTTTTGCTCGTAAAATTGCTTTAAATAATGACAGTTCATGATTAACCTATTTGGGAATTCGACATATCTCAATTCCAATTTAGTTTGGCTCTAGAATAGCGATTTCGTTAATAGAATAAACTCCCATAATACATAGATATCTTACGTCTTAACTGAATATCCACCTACCGTAGATAGTATAAATATCTGGCTTCAACACACGATTAATTAAAACAACGGCTTAGTCGTGGACGCGACTAATACAGAGGATGAAGAGAAACTCATGTATATATATACTGCGGAAGCTATCTACACTTGGATATGAGACATGGCATAAGAAGAGATAAAAGGCGATTCATTGTCTGCTAGATGCGAGTGGCACGTTCAAGCGAGAGCAAACGAGAGCGAGCGAAGCGCCGTGAGGCCTGTTCACCACCAGTGGACCATGAACGATCATCTCCTTTTTCCAGCAGACCTAGCGAGAGAGCGAGCGAGCGAGCGACTCTGTTCTTGACTCGATGTTGTTTGATTGATTGATGAATGGATGGATGGGCGATTGACAAGCTTAGAACGCGGGCTTGGCATTCTTGAGCAGCATCTCGAAGTAGGCCTGGTTCCACTCACCGGCCTCGGGCGAGGGCTTGAAGGCATCGGACTTGCCGCAGAAGGAGTCGTAGCGCGTGGCGCCCGTGTCGCTGGTGCCGTCGGACTCGCCGCCGGGCTTGCCCCAGACGAAGGCGTCGGCGAGCTCGAAGCCCGTGGACGAGGTCGGGCGCACGCCGAAGCCGGCGCCGTTGACATTGCACCAGTTGCCCCACTCCTCGCGCAGGCCCGTGACGGCGTTGCGGCCCGTGTCGACGATGGCGTGGTTCGGGAACCCGGCCGTCTTGAGCGCCGCGCCGAACTTCTCCACGTACGTCTTCTCGTTCTGGCACGCGTTGTACTTGGCGTCCGACGCCTTGGAGAACTCGCCCGGGCTCAGGTCCCACGCGTTCCAGCCCGCGATGTTGGTCGCGATGCCTCGCACCTGCTTCGGGCTGCCCGCGTTCTTGTACACCTTGGCGAGCTCCTCCGCGCCGGGCTTCAGGTTGGCGTCCCAGCCGAGCCAGCCGCCGTGGCCGGCATCAACGTACATGACGACGTTGGGGAGGTTGAGGCTCTTGAGAGCGTAGGCGACGCCCTCCTCGTAGGCGCTCTTGCTGTCCTTGCAGGTCTGCAGATCGGCATTGGTGACGAGGTTGGGTAGGGAGTCGGGCTCGATGATGAGAGCAAAGGCCGAGTTGGGGTTCGCCTTGATCTTGGCGACGATGGCTATGTTCTCTGTCAACTCTGGTGTTTCTTGGGGAAACTGGGGGGACATTGTCTCGCTTACGGTCAATGTACTCCGTCTTGTATTTGCTGATCTCGCTGTAAGCGAGCTCACCGTTGGAGGCCTTGGCGGCGCAATCACGGCCGGGCAAGTCGTAGATGACGAGACCTAGAATGTTCTCGCAGGGAAGATCGGCAATGGCCGCGTCGAACTTCGCAATGTTTGCGATGGTATCGCTGCGCTCTTGGTTAGTACTTAGTCTACACGGTAGGATTGATATCGGGGACAGCTTACAGCCACAGGAAGCTGCCGACATCGGCGACCTTGGCAGCTTGTGCGGACAGCGAGGAGTCGGTCATGGCCGCGACAGCCTTGTTAACTTCCTCACGGAAGAAGCTGTTTGCGTGTAGCTTGTACTTTGACCAGACATTGGTGCTCGCGTCCAAAGTGACGGCTGACGAACAGGCTGCCGCAGACGAGCGAGTGACCTTCTCTGACGGGGCGGCGAGCGCACCCGTCGCCAAGAGAACTGCTGCAATTTCCGCCTTCATTTTTGCTGTGACCCTGGTGATGATTGATCGCGTAGGTGTGAGTGTGATGAGAAGAAGAACCAAGACATGCCGAGGAGGTGACCCGTCTCTTCTTATACCGTTCTATGAAGCGTAACATCTCAATCTTCCTCTTGTGCAATAAGGAACTAGGCCCGCCACCCGTGATCACGATACGTACTCGGTAGTTAGCCTCCGAAGAGACGCTGCTGCAGATAATCCCGCCACGGAGAATGCAAGGCGGCAACTTGCCAAGCGCGCAATATTCATGGCCTGCCTAGACTCCGTGGTATATGTCTTGTCATATAAGGATCATAGTTCCTATTGGTATGACCGTTGGTTCGGGCCTACCTAATATGTGTGGGGGATGATCTTCCTCTGAGCATATTGACCATCCAATATATATTGACCATGCCATGTAACTGGACCCTATGACTTGGCGTTAATCAATATCGCATTGCCCCTTTTCACATAGCTCAAGCTGGCGAAGCCTCATCACGGAAACCCCACGTCTCTCTAGCCGGCGAGAGTTAATGAGGCAGAAGACTCTACAGCGGAAACATCTCATATTAGCGATTCGAAAGCCAACCCCGAGAGTTGGGCCAGAGTGGCGAGGAAGGATTGGTGACAGACAGCAGCATGCCGAGCCTCCAACGACCAAGCAATTGTGTAATGCCAAGGCTTCCCCAGTTTATGTCTAATGTCATTCAATAAATTACCCTGGCCGAGGAACATACCCCCGGAGCAACCTAGTGGTTGGATAGCCGCAGGAAAATTTCACGAATAGCAGGAGAGATGGAGAGACTGAGTGGCTTTGTTTGCCTAAATTCCTCGTTATTTGAAACAGCTGAGATAAATCCATTCAGAGCTCGACATCTAGAGTTTTCATTTAGCCGCACGCACAGTTTGCATCCAGAAATGATCGGCACCGGCTAAAGCTCCAAACTCGGAACAAAGATGGCCTTGAATGTAGTTCGGATGCACAGGACTGTATGTAGAAATGAACGGCATGGGATTGCTGTAGTCAAGCTTCTCATGCACCGCCCTGTTAATCATCCGGAACGGCGAGCCGAAGAGCTGCGTTGACAACTATCTAGAGAGGATAGATTGGCTAGATGGGGGTGGGAGACAAGTTTCCTGGGAAGGAGCAAAGACTCGGATGGTCATGATTTCGTGCTATAGGTGACATCTATAAGCGCTTGTTGGAGAAGAGGGTAATTTAGACGGTAGGAAGATAGAGTAGAAGCGACAGAAGAGAGGAAATAGGTCTGATATATTTCCTCAAATAGGATATGACATCTACTATGTCTACTATCAACTCGTTGAAGGCTAGCACCCAAATCTCGTGATGGATTGGATCACGTTGACGAGGCTGTGTCCTGAGGGCTCGCCTTGCGTACCGAAAACTGGGTAATCAATCTCAAGATAGCGCCGTTCTATGGCCAAGGTGATCCACTATTCGCCTCACGGTGAACGATGTAATGGAGGCCGAAAGGGTTTGAGGTTGCGTGGGCAGTGTCGGCCTTAGCAGGGCCGATTGGTGGTAGATATAATGCTCTGTGTTTTATTGTCCTGTCTGGTAGTGACAATCATGGAAGCACATGGACCGTTTTCTTTTCTCATTGGGTATTCCATTTTCTCTATTCCCTTGAAAACGAATCTTTTTAAGTTCATCGCAAGCAAAGCTGCTCCTAATATGCTCCTAGTACAAGATGCAGCTAGATACCCTTCCTCTGTATGGACATTTTGCCAACTTACATAAAGGGAGGAAGTTTAAAGGGGTATCCTCCATTCTTAACTCGGAAAATAGAGAGCAAAAAGCTATACGTGATGACTAACACAATACCCCACCCAATGGTCATAAGTTGCTGTACGCGGTGATCTTGAGTTCTTGGAGCCTTCAAGGCAAGCGAAATCGTGGCGAAAGATAAAAGACCATCTGCGAATAGTTAATAAGAGATCTCAGTTATAGTGAATTGGCCGAAAACATACAGATGAAAGCGATGATCTGGGTTTCAAGTCCGTATTGACTCTGGAATCCACCGGCGAAGTAACTAATGCCGCCACGGCCGTCTCCTGTCACGTATGGTACTTTGCGAATCTGGTTGAACATGTGGCCGCTGGTGAAACAGAGAATAGCGATCAAGCTCAGACCCGCCCATACGTTGCGACTCTTGAGAATAGGTAAAAGGTACGGCGCTAGTTTGTAGACAACGCCGAGAACGCCGAGAACGGAGACAGTCGTTACAACCCAGCGAGCATAGTTAACCGGCCGGTATACGGAGGGATGAGGTCTGCCGGGGAGATGGCGAGCTAGCCAGTCATGAACTTGCTCAGCAGTCGGTGCGCTAGAAACTGGATTAGCTTGGATTGAATAGGGTAACACGGCGAGTCGTTAGATATACATACCCGTTTTGAAAATCGTATCGCAGAGGATCGGGACTGGGCACGGCATGAGGCCCGGTGGTGGGCTGAAAGAGCAGGAGCACTGGTGCGGTTTGCAAACCAAGCTATGAAAGGTGTCGCTTGGTCAGCCACGGATATCTTGTCATCTCTCCCTAAGTCGCTCTATAGAGGTGTACTAACCGACATGAAAGTTTCCCTTCCTTCGCTGAAATCGAGCGTGCTGAGAATCAGGCGCGACTGGCCGTTCTTGTCACCCTTAGTCCAGCTCTTGCCGAGGATATCCCACTCGGGCTGGAACATGCCGCAAAGTTGACAGCCATACTTGGCGTCCAAGGCCGTCAGAAGAACGGCAACAGAATAGTCGCGGGGTGCAGATGTAAGCTTCTTGTAGGTGGCATCGACAAGCTTCAAGGGCGACGAGGACACCGCCTGGGTGTGGAATGTCTGGAAGCGGTCGGCGGAAGAAGACGACGATTTGGCAGCGTAGGACCCCAGAGGAAGGGCCGCGAGAGAGAGGAGGGCCGGTAACCAGCGCATGTTGACGTCGAGGAAAGGAAACGAAACCAAATTGACAGAGCAGTTAGAAATAAAAGAAGGTCAACTGCCTCGACGCGCACATTGGATGGGTCAATAGCTGGTTGAGAAAAGTGCGAATAATTGCCGTTGTCGATGATGTTTGATGCCGCCAATATCACTGCACAGGTGTCCTCAATTGAGCTGAATTGAATTGAGACAGAGGTCCTAAGCTTATGTGGCTTAAGCGCTGGGAGTACCTACATTACCTGCTAGCGGGCTGGGGTTTTACTGGGGTACCTACGCTAAACACATGTATATACTTAGCTACTGCATACGTCAGCTGAAGCTTGAGCCACCTCTTAGCCACAGCTTGGCAACCGGGCCATGTACCTGCACTAAGCCGAAATTGGTACTTTGTTGATCTTATATTATGTGCCCCCACAAAACACGTTCCAATCCTCCGTCATTCCCCCCATCTACTATACATCCCTCCAGATTTGATCTCTTACCTGGTACACCGGCAAGAGCTATACGTCGACAACTAATACTCCAGTAATTAGAGAACGCCTGAATTCCTTCAATTGAATTCTCTGAAAGAGTCGTTCTACTACAGAGGCCTATTTTTGCTTTCACTATCTTGAGCGTATCACGCGTCCAGTCTGTCCAAATGGGCAGGGTTGCAAAGGCCGCCGTGGCCGGCGAGCAACAAGCTAATGTGGATGGCGGAAAGGTAGGATTTCAGTGCTACTCATGTTTAGGACTATTTTGACTGATTGTGCTTCGACTTGGCAGCGTACCCAACGTACCCAGTTGCTTCACGATCTCGAATTAAAGCACCAGAAGAATGGGTACGAGTCTGATATTCTACTCAAAGACGAGGATGTCCGTCGGCTACGAGTACGAATTCTGTTATTTCGAGATGAAAACACCGCATTACGAGACCAAGTCGACATCAACACGAACACAAACGCGAAACTTGTCTCACGATGTGACAGCCTCAATACCCAGATCGAAGCCAAAATAGCCATGGCTCGCTCCCAGGAAGAGCAGCTACGTAAACAGGAGCGAGAATTTTCGAATCTCAAGGTGAGTGTTGGAGAGGTTCTCGATCAAGTAAGAAAGCGGCAAGAAAGTGAACTAACTAACTTCGATACCTAGGCGGAGCTCGAATCAATGAACAACCTCAGCGAAACCTCTGCAAATGTCCTCTCAGAGAAATTAGCCTTGACGCGTGAACTGACTAATCTGAAACCTGAAATTGAACACTTAAGATCTCAAGTCAACCATCAGCAAGCAATCCTTGCTGAAAAGCTTTCCCTTGAACGGCAGGTCACCACCCTTGAAGTCGAGCTAGCGAACGAAAAGAAGGCGACAAAGAGGGCATTACAAACTCGCGAAAGCAATGTTCGTGTCGAGGATGAGCTTCGCAAGACACTACGCGAGACGGAGAAGAGCTTAACTGCCGAAATAGCCGAACGCGAAAGACTAGAAGACCAGCTCGAGCAGAGGATGCGGACTCACGCAATCACCTTGCAAGACCAAGATAATACCCGGGAAGTGGAAGCAGATCTCAGAAAGAAACTACAGGATGCTCAGCGACAGTTAAGAGAAGAAAAAGAGGAGAAAGAACGGTTAGATGAAGAACTGCAGAATGCACAGCGTGCTTCCAAAAAATTGCAACGAAACGAGAATCAAAACTCTGCTGAAGCCGAGCTTCGCGCCAAATTGGAAGAAGCTGAGGCACAAGTTGCGACGCTTCAGGAAAAAAGTAAACGGCGCCACCAAGAATATGAAGCAGCCATTGCCGAGCTTGAAGGCCGAAATGGACAGTTCGAGAAGAAACTTGAGAAAGCGAAAATAAAATTTCGAGAGATCCAAGAAGCTTTAAAGAAAAGCCAAGCCGAGCTGCTCAAGGCTCAGCAGCAACAAGTTCGCTCGCTTGACAACGAGAATGACACGAAACTGGCTACCAAACCAAAAGCCATTCGCAAGAGGAAAGCTCAAGAACCTACAAGCGAGTTCACGAATATCGAGATCCAGACGCCTAGCGCAGAAGATGCGAAAAAGGCGCGACGGACAATGAAAAAGACTGTTTTTGAACCGACGGTTGTTGGTGAGAAGTCTGCATTCTCCATAACCCCGTTCTTAAATCGTACCAAGAATACGAGTATGAGCGATGAAGCTGAGGCTGAGGACGAAGGAGTCTTGGAGGACTCTATTCTTGGTCCACAGTCAGGGTCACAACTATCTAAGCCTGCGCCATCTGGAACAGTCGACGATTCGACAACTACTTCTATCGAGACCGATCCAGCTACTACAACAGCCATAGAGACTGAGGAGCCGGCGGTGGCGCCTAAGATTCGTGGTAGATCTAAGAAAATCCTTGGAGATGCTCCATCGGCTAAGAAGAATGCCATAACGAAGAAGGCTCCGAAGAAGATACTTAAATCCAAGAGCAGCCTTGAAGTGGTCTCTGAAGCTGCTGAGCCCGGACAGCGGGAAGATGATACGGAGGCTAGGGAGACTGAACCTGCGGAGAAGACAACGACTGTTAAGTTCAATCTTGCTCCTTCGCAGGACGAGAGTACCGAGTCAGCCCTAAATGGTGAGATACCCAAGAAGAAGAAACGCAAGGTACTCGGGTCTACCAAGACCCTCTTTGATGAAGACGATGGAGCGGCGCCGGCAACGAGAAAGCCGGCCAAGGTCCAGCTCGGGGCTAAGAGAACGAAGGCGCCACTGGGTGCCCAGAAGAATGCCTTTGCTGGAACTGTGTCGTTTTCTCCGCTTAAACGAGACCGCCGAGGCGTGGGTGCTAGCTTCCTTGCGTAGCCTTGGGTTGGTCATGATCATGAAAAGCGGATGTGTGTGCGGGCATGGGAATTCTTGTTGATATTGCATTGATATGGTGTTTGGGTATGATTTAGGCATGGGAATCATTGTTTTTAATTCGGCTGCACATTGATCGGACCACGATGATAGGAATAGGAGCTCAGTTTGGAGTTATTTGCATTAGTGTGTAAGATCATGGGTATGAATACATTCTGTTTTAAGTGCCTAAATCTTCAATATTGCCTGTGAAATACGCCATTCCCTTTGCTCTCGTGTTAAATGCATTAAATATGTGATTTCCCGCACCCAAATTTTCTCAGGGTCACCTGTGTCGTCGAATAAGTATATCCCTAGTTACTACTTCTCGGATTTTCCAATATTTATATCACACAGATCAAGCCTTCGCAACCTTAAGCAGTCTTGGGCTTCTGGATAGTGCCTCGTACGCCAGACTCGATCATGAGGAGGCGGTCCTCCCTCCAGCTCCAAACGACCGCGAGCATACCTCCAGGACCCAGCGCAACCGTCAGGCCAACGATATACACAGCCCACTTCACGAGCTGCGCAGCACCGGCACTTCCTAACAGCAGGCGATGGACGTCATACACGGCGATCCAGGCCCAGAGCAGCGTGGGAAGGAAGCAGCCCCACCAGTCGACCTGGAAGATATAGTGCAGGCCGGCCGTAGTGCTGTCCATCCAGGTGTCGTGGTCCGGCACGAACACGTGCGCGAAGCTCAGCTGCGGATTAGTCGCCGTGGCGCACACGTACATCGTCACGAGGTGGTTGACGGCGCACACGACGCCCGCGGCGGCATACACGCGCTTGACATGCGTGATGTCCGGGCTCCCTTTGCGCGATCCCGCGGGCGCGGACGGGAGGAGCCGCGCGGCGGCGAAGAGCAGGATGTTCACGAAGCCCGGGGAGGGCTGCCACAGGAAGACGAGGAACTGCGTGGTCGAGGCGCTGAGGCCGGGCAAGTACATCGCGAGCGTGGGGAGCAGGTACCCGATGCTGATGCTGAAGAGCAGGCCGCGCGCGTGGGGGGGCGAGACGTGGCTGCTGGACACGTAGTACGCGTCTGGCTTGGAGATCAGCACGTAGGAGAGGTAGTAGAGCGGGATGATGGCCGCGCCGGCTATGGTCTGGTAGAAGAGGACGAATAGCCCGGTGCTGGAGTCATGGTTAGTAAATGATCTCCTCGTTTTTTAGGTCATGCTTCGCGTGTGTGTAGATAGCAAACGCAGAAGCACCCCCCTTATTTTGCATGAGCCTATATGAGATGGCATATTACTCACAAGCTGATGAGCTTCCACGAGTTCCGCGTGCGGCACGCCTCGACGTTCCAGACGGCGATGACGGCGAAGAACTGCACCAGGAAATGCAGCTGCTGCACGCGGACGCCCTCGTCCCAGGCGAGGGGCCCGGCGAGAAACGCGGCGACGAGGAATAGGAGACTAGAGTCGATGACCTCGATGCCGGTATAGTGCGTCCGCATAGGCATGCCATTGGGGTATGTCCTGGCCTCGACCTGCTCGACAAAATTCACAGGGATCCCCTTGATCCCTGTCTCGATGCGCATAAGCCATCCAGCGTAAACCGACGCGACGGCGAATATCAATACGTAAAGCGCATTGTAAGGCCGTGTGGTCTTGGGTATAGCGCTCGTCTTCTTCGTTTTAGCCATTTTGCAATCTGATGTTGCTCTGTAAGACAGGTAGTACATACAGTACACGCTTGCAAGAACTTAAGTACCCAAGGTCAAGGTCAGAATTCTCCACAATCTTGTGTCTCGTTTCTCAACTTCACGTTTACGAGGATTAGGAAGAGACAAGAAATCTCATCGCTACGAATGAAAGAGAAACTGCCGGCATTCCTACTCAGCCTCAACAGACGTCAGGATTTGAAATCGCTAAGGCCAATGGCTGTGGTAATCTCACCGCGGCTTATTTAGATAGGTGCAGAGTCAATCCACATCTCGGGGTCTTCAAAAACCCGCGTGGAGAACATCGTCGAGACGTCTTTTCTACTGTATTGCACAACATTTTATTATTCTGTCGAGGTCAGCACGTGAAGAATATTGAAGCTTATCTCTACTACTTAAAAAGTGTTGCGTCGCAGAGGTTCCCTCTAATTACAGATTTGGAGTGCTACCTAAATGGACCCAGAGGTAGGTACCTACTAGTATTTACGGAGGGTACGGTGGTGCTTTACGTAGATAGGTACCTAAGGCACCTAAGGCACCTAATGTATACCCGATAAATCAATTTGCCTGATTGGCGTTCTGCATTGATGAATATTTTTCAACAATTAACTTCGCACCTTAGCTTTTTCGCAATTTTCAAGTCGTCACCCGCCTTCATCTTGATGCTTTATTGATATGGACAGGCCAATTCCCTCTTCGTATTAAATATTCTGCTATGCAGGCGTTAGTGCATGGTGTAGCGCCTCGCTATGGAAGGCTCGTGAAGACTGCTGCAGTTGCAGCCTCTCACATACCCTTCACCCAGCAGAGCCCAGACGTGCGGTGGTCCTCATCGAATTCGAGATGGAAGCAACGTCAAGGAAAGGACTTCTTTGCTCGCGAGGCAAAAGTCCAGGGCCTGAAGAGTCGAGCTGCGTTCAAGCTGCTTGAAGTACGCCAGCCTTATCAACGCGAACTCGTGCACCCGCTTACAATCGTGATTAACAGATGGACGCCAAATATAGACTGTTCAGAAGGGGTCAGACAATCGTTGATCTCGTAAGTCATGAAACTCCTAGTTAGATTCAATGCTGAGAGATCAAAGGGTTATGCACCTGGAAGTTGGTCTCAGGTAAGAATGTTTCGCATCACCAAGCACCATATGCATTATTAATTACCTCCAGGTTGCCGTGGAACGAACAAAACCAAATGGCCGCGTGATTGGAATCGATATCATTCCCGCACAACCGCCCAAGGGGGTGTCCACCATTCAAGGAAATTTCCTATCGCCGTTCGTACAGAATATGGTAAAAGAGTACCTTGTCGAGTTTGCGCAACCGAGGAGCACACCGAAGCAAGACGTTGAGACTTTGGAAGATGAGGATGGTGTCATTACCGACAAGCCTAGCTATATCGACGCCGAACGGGCGGAGTCCATGGACTCTGATCACGAGACGAGCATAGATGACGGAAAGCTCGTCGATGTATGAATTCATAATCTAAATCATTTCAATGTCGTACCCCCTACTAACAAACTTCCAGATGGTTCTTAGCGACATGTCAGCTCCCTGGATACAAACCTCCGGCTTCTCCAGCAACACTTTGAGTAACCCTTATCATAGGATGATGAACACGAGCGGCATGAGCTTTCGCGACCACGCGGGCAGTATGGTCAGTTCCACACCCCTATAACGAAATGGCCAAAGCATATCAATAAACTTACTGACATGGTCGTGTAGGATCTCTGTCTAGCTGCGTTGCAGTTTGCAAGCGACACACTTCGAACCGGAGGGAATTTTGTCTGCAAATTCTACCAAGGATCTGAAGACAAAGACTTGGAGTTAAAGCTCAAAAAGATGTTTGGAAGAGTCCATCGCGAGAAGCCGGACTCGTCACGAAATGTAGGTTACTATCTCGTGTCCGTGGTCATATATTTCCAAGTACTGAACAGACACGCAGGAATCGAGAGAAGCTTTCTTTGTAGCATTACGCCGCAAAGGCAATGTAACTTTAGCAGATGTCTCGAAATGATAGAGAGACTGCACCCACAAGATACCCCCCTTTAATTACTCGACTTAATATAGTCCCAATTGTATCAAGAGTTCCCAACCATGAAAGTGAATAGAGCAGTCAATCCACCCAGAAATGGTCGTTCTGACTTCTCATGTACCGCCTTGTGTCTCATCCTCCTATCCTCCTTCACATGACTGTCTAGCAACACCATCCAGGAACTGAACTCACGTCGTTCCCAAACACGAAAACGCCAGGTGGGTCACAGAGGCTGGTAGCGCCATATTGCTTGTTAATGGCCATGAAGGTGCCTGGAAAGATGGTAAACAGTTGCATCGATAAGACTTAGGTAGGAGCACGGGTGACACCAACCATTATAGCATTCGCAGACCGCGTGGTCGACGCAGCAGTCGGGATCTTGAAAAGGGAAGCAGGGAATGGCAGGCTCGGTACTTTCAGGGCTATTTGCTGCAGTGGTGGTATTAGGAAAGAGCGTCTTCACGCTGCGGTTCGGGGCCGTCGCGGCTGCACCCTTGACTAGGAGCGAGAGCCCCAAAATACTCCTCACAAGCTTGCCGACGTTCTTCATGTTGCTGAAGTAATGGGAAGCAGACTCAGTTAGTGTAGTCTGAAACGAAATCAATGTCGTACCCAGAGATTTAGGGTATGAGCTCTCGCGTTTCTTGTTGATGTGTTATGGATAGGGGAGTCGGAGCTTGAGGACGCGGAATTATTGACAAGAGAGGTAAGAAGGAATATCTGTCGCGACGTAGGTACCTAGGTAGGTAGGCGCCTCTCACAACTTATACGAGATACTGGAGTCACGCTATCCAAGTCGTACGGTACTCTTTCCTGCTTTCTACTGATGAAAAAACTCCTGGAAACTGTGACACTGTATACTATTGATACTGAGACGGGTCCCAATCTTGTCTGCATATCTCCAGGTATTACAAGGTCGAGTAGGCAACTGCTCCCGTATGACGTGCCTGTATCCCATGCACGGGCTGTTACCTACTTCCTCGTGTAGTTAACTTAGGCTCTCTGCATCAACAATCAAATGATTGTAAATGATTGTAGTCAAGACTCGTCTTGTCCCGCGTACTCACCCGGATGCATCGACTGTTCCTCTCCAAAACAGTCAACAACCAAATCAACTAACCTGCTTCTCTCGTTCAAAGCTTGTATCTCCCATGTTCTTGGTCTATGGGATCGGCCAATTTGTTCATTGAATCGTCGTGTTATCATCCTCTTAGCTACAAACCATGTCCCTTGACAAGGAGCCCTGGGTATACGCCCGGTCGCCATTAGAGTCACCGCCCGATGACCTACATGATGTGTCCCTCAACGACGAAGCACATGATGCACGATCTTCTCTCTCACCGGGCAGTCGACCTGAATGCCTTAAAAATCGTCTTCACGAATGTCTATTTGTCGCCTTGATCGCACTCGCTGCCGCCACCCCTGTTTTCCTCCAGCGATCTATTGTTGTCGTAACATCTTCTATAGCAGAGTCACTGAGAATGTCACCCGCTGAGTTGGCCTGGTCTACAGCCAGTTCCGGGTATGTAGCGAGTAATTATTCTTCCATCAGTTCTCGTTAATAATTCATATCGAATAGATTAACTACTGGCGCTTTCCTCTTACCGTTCGCTCATGTAGCCGATACATGTGCAGTGCTTCCTCGCAAGGCACTCCTCATCATAAGTCTAACGGCTTTCGCTTTACTTGCTGCCATCACCTCGGTTTCACAGACTGGAGTCGTGCTCGATATTCTTTCTGGTCTAACAGGTGTTGCCTGCGCAGCAAATATCCCTATCTCCTTAGGTATTCTAAGTCTAGTGTACCCAGATAATTCTCGCCAAAGAAACATGGTTTTCTCGTCCTTCTTCATGGGAACCCCTGCTGCCACAATCATTGGAGGCTTGGGATCCGGAGGCCTTGCTCTCAAGATCAGCTGGAAGGCGCCTTTTATTGCTCTGGGCGGGCTTTTTGGCGTTATTGCTGTCCTTGCCTGGGCATTTGTTCCTAATGTGCCCGAACCTGAAGTCATCCTAACAAAATCAGAGCTACGCATACGGACAGATCGCAAATCCCAGCAGGTCGTCATGCTCGGTGCCCCGAATAGGATGACAACTATCCTACAATTTGATTGGGCTGGGCTCGCCTTGCTGATTATCGGCGTTCTGCTCTTCACCGTGTCTCTGACTATTGGGCCTGAGGGTCCTGAGCCATGGAAAACACCCACTGTCATTATGCTTCTAACATTGGGGTTGCTGTTTCTTGGATGCTTTATTGTGTGGCAGAATGTTTCCAAAAGCCCCATGATACCTCCTTCAATATGGAATAATTGGAGTGTCACATTGGTAGGTTCCTCCTGATCTTATCTAAGCCCATGCTGATTACCTATAGGTCGTTGTCTGTACTTTGGGGGCATCAATGGCATTCTACTCACAGCTATTCTGGGTGTCAATGTTCATGCAGCAACTTGAAAACCTGAATTCGTTCGAAGTCGCGGTCAGGTTGCTACCGCAGGCCCTTGTTGGGCTCCTGATAAGCCCGCTTGTTGGGTTGTTCATGCATGCAATTCCAGGCACGGCCCTGTTGGTGTTTGCCGCCTCTTGTCTCTTTCTCAGCAACATATTCCTCATTTTCCTGCGTCATGATGCCCATTACTTGCTCTGGATATTTCCTTCACTGATGCTAAGCACTATTGGTATGGACTGGGTCATGAATGTTGGATCTGTAAGACTGAAGAATCACCACTGTCGATGTGACGAAAACTGACAATAAGGCATAGCTTCATATACTATCTTTGCTACCGCCAGAACAACACTCAATTGGAGCTTCTCTTCTCCAAACAACCAGTCGACTTGGTGTTCCACTTGGTCTTGCAGTTACTACTTCAATCTGGTCTTCTTATGACGGGAATGCAGACTGGTCCCAACCTGAGCTTGCGTATACGCATACGTTCATTGCAACAACTGCATTTTCGAGCCTTTCTCTTTTAATGGCCCCATTCATCCGCATTGGCAAACAAGGCCGACCCAGGCGGTTGAGTGTAGATCCTGAGGTGGACACCGCGAGCCAAGTCAAGCGGAGATCGCTTCTACTGCTGAGTTCTCCATCTCTCCCACCTAGCGATAGTGAGAAGAGTTCTATTAAGGACGTCGAACGCCGGCCCAGTAAAAGGTGGTCTCCTGTGGGGAGTATGGTTCAGTCGTCTGTGGGAAGGAGATCAACCAGAGCCCAGTCCATATCATCACAGTCTTCTATGGGAATGGATACGTCGAGGTCAGACAGCGTAGCCAAAACTGCAATACGCCGAGGACGATGCTCGTCTGAGAAGGTTGTGTGGATTGTCTGTGAAGAATGTGGCACCAGCAAACGCCAGCGGGAGTCATCAAGTCATATGGTCATGGGTGACCCAGCGCGATATTTCAACGACGTCGTGCATGGCGGTGAGCCTACTGTTAGTAGTAGAGATGCGGCCCATCACCAACCTCATCATCAACCACAACATCCGACAATTCGCCGAAGCCCGCCAACACTTGGGAGTCCGACTCGCCATAATGCAGCGCAAAGACCTTACCCGGGACGGAGACGTCTACCTCTCGTCAATCGCCAGATCATGACTCACCAGATCTTAACCCAAGGATTTCAACCATGAAACTGATCACGGATGAGTACATCCCAGCGGCGCCGGTTAATATAATAGGGAATACCATGATGACCTTCGACTGCAAGGTTCAATGATAGCACTTCTTCTTGATATAATAGGGATGAGTATTGATAGCATTTGGACTCTGCGACTGTTAAACGCAGATTGGAGACGTTACTTAGATCGTTATTGATAACTTATGAAGGGGGGTTGGTACATGTGCGTCATACCTCGGTAGTTTTTAGAAAGCTTAGTCTAATGTTGTGGCTGCAATCCATGCTAATATCTTACCCATGCGCGCGCGTGATGATTTGCTAGTCATACACAGCACGTGTGTATTTCTAAATGTGGCGGTCTGTTACCTATTGGTAGCATCACTATGTAGAATGTACTAAAATGTCTTCACAGGGGCACCTAAACAGCATACTATATCATTTCTGATTGTATATAACTATGAATGCCTTATAGGTAGTTAGCAACATAAAAAGGAGGCTTATAACTCGCTCATAGTAGGCCTGTAAGGGTTGTCTGGAAAAACAGCTTACACACTCTGTGAGGTACTTCGCTATCACACTTCTCCCTCGCATAAGGCCTAGGGTGCTGCAGGCTTAATCACCCAACCTGGCTAGTTAATTACTCCGTCGTAATACATATGTTGGGCCTTTGTAAGGGTTGCCCATGATCCCGCGCTCCCTACGAGCCAGGATTAGTCGGACCGTAGTCTCTATCTCTAACATGGCATCCCCATAATCTTGGGACGTTTCTCGCTTATAACTTGGCGCTCTTGGGCATCTTGGCCATGGCCTGGCGCACGCCGAGGTCGCCGAGGACCTCCTCGGCGCCGCCGAGGATGGCGTCGAACTTGTAGGTGCGGTGGAACATCTCGATGACGCGGCCCATGCCGGACTGGGTGAGGCCGCGGCCGCCGAAGATCTGGACGGACTCGTCGGCGATCTCGTGCGCGGCGCGCGTGATGCTCATCTTGAGGAGGCCGATGGGGCCGCCGAGGTGCTTGGATTGCTCGCTGTAGGGCATGTTGCACATCTGGTATGTTATGCTCTCGAGCCAGGCTTGGTTCGCTTCTACTAGGGCGATCATCTTTGCGAGTCTGTTGAGGTAGGATTGTTAGCTCTTTAGGTCCGTAATAGCCGTATTTTAAAAAGGGAAAGGACAGGAATTAGGGGTTAATTGAGGGAGGGGGAAGGGAAGAAATCGTACTTTTGTCGGATGACGGGTTGATCTATCAACCGCTTGCCAAAAACTATGCGCTGGTGCGCCCACTTCAAGCACTCCTCTACTACTGTCCTAGACATGCGAACAGATGTGGAAGCCATGCTCCACCGTTCGTGATTGAAATTGCTGAGGATCACGTATATTCCCTTGTTCTCCTCACCGAGAAGATTCTCAGCGGGAACCTTGACATTGTCAAATGTGATGTATGCTGTACCGGCCGTAGGCGAATACGAAGTCTTAATGGGCTTCGTCTCGACGCCCTCGCCACGCTCGATTATCAGGACGCTCAGCCCCTTCTCCGTCCGCACACCGGTGATGAAATAGTCCGCGTACACGCCGTTGGTGATCCACTTCTTGGTGCCGTTGACGATGTAGTGCTTGCCGTCAGGAGTCTTGGTGGCGGTGGTGCGCAGGCCGGCGACGTCCGAGCCAGCGAACGCCTCTGTAATTGCTAGACACATGTACTTCTTGCCGCTGAAGACCTCGTCCATGATGACCTTCTTGCGCACCTCGTCCTTCATCCAGTTCATGATGCACGGCAGGCCGATGACCATGCCGGCCAGCTGCCCGTCCTGGAAGCCGCGCGCGTTGGCGCGCACGCCCTCCTGGCTGATGATGAGGTCGTGGAAGTAGTCGAACTCCTCGCCGCGCACGGCGCCGCCCAGCAGCTCGACGCCGTGCAGGTGCTTGCCCGGCCCCAGGCGCATGTGCAGCACGCCCTCCTTGGCCATGCGGTCCACGAGGTCCTGGCTGATGTACTTGCCGTCGGCCTCGCGGGCCAGGGCCTCGGGGGTGATGTACCGGTCGTTGAAGACGCGCATGGCGCGCTGCAGCCGGCGGTGGCTCTCGCCGTAGTAGGGGGACTTGAAGACGGGGGAGAGCCAGAGGGGCTCGGCATAGGGGACGAGGGAGAGGTCGCCGGGCTGCGGCGTCGCGACGGCCGGGGTCTCGCCGGCGACGGTGCCGACCTGCAGGTCGGCGTACTTGGCCAGCACCTCGTGCCGGTGCAGGTTGTAGAAGGCGGCGGTGGCGTCCTGGCCGGCGACCTGGCGCAGCACCGACTCGCCGCCGGGGTGCGCGTCGAGGAAGTCGCTCACATCGTACACCTTGCTGTCGACGATGAACCAGACCGAGTCTTCCGTGTTGTGTTTGGCGACCTCGTCGCGCGTGAATGTCTTGGCCATGGCGGAGCTGAGGTTGTGACCGGTTCGACTCTACTGGCAGAACGGGGGAAGTGGTATCGTATCTAGGAGGGAGAATAGGTAAGTAAAAGGGGAAGAGGAAGGAAAAGAATTGGATTAGTTATCTAGCTACCTACTTACACAGTATTTATTTATCAGACGGCGGCATTCGGCTGGAGGACTTTCCTATTGAAGGTGACATTTCCTCGAGATGTTGGCCAGGCACTATCGTCAGTGACCTCTTTGTTCCACTGTAGAAAGCGTCGGTGAGAAGTAGCCCTTGCTAAACCAACAAGCCTCGGCTCAAAGGTGGAACCCGGGGGCGCCACCCTGCTTGAGGATTGCATTTAATCAGCCATTGATTGGTTACAGACCTGAATCATCTGGGCATTCTAGAGACCCCTGCGACAAGCTAACCTCCTGCTTATTTCGTTAGTAGAATCTTTACGCTCACATGCAATCCGGGGTATGGTTGGACTCCGGGGTTGGGTGGACTCGGGGGTGGATAGGAGGTACATACCTAGGTAGGTAGCCAGGTTATATGCGTATCTAATGTAGTACGTACGCAAGCAAGTGTTTAGGTAGCCTCTTCGGTAACGAAAGATCCTCGGTGTAACAGAAAGCGAAGGGACAGCTGTGGTTGGGAATACATAGGTATAATACGCATAGATACCTCACCAATGTGTAGCTTACAATATAGGTGAAAACACACAATGAATATAGATCTACGTATATGTTGTTATTAATTCAAGGCCTTTCGCTTAACACCGGAACTCGGAATGGCCCCGAGGATAGATAAGGGCCTCGGCGCGCTAGTCATAGACAGTATACCTACTGTACAGAGTACAGTATAATAGATTACTCAACTTGTAATACCTATGGCACGCTTACTTACCACAAAGCTGAGGGATTTACCACCGGTGACGGACCAGCGATGTTAATCTTTCCCCACGTAGTTTTGAGGACATATTCCTCGAATTTTCTAATTTTTACTTTCCCACTATCTAGTTCTGACTTTGGACTGATCCAGGTATATTAATACAATATAAAGTTGCCGTAAGGTACGTAATAGACCTTATTTTCTGTTTCGAGATCTCCATGTGTATTATCTACAACTTAGCAAACCTTAGAACATACGCATACACATTTGCACAACTTAAGAGCATGTTGTGTATGGACTCAAAACCTGTCTCCTCTTTATAACCCATCTCCAAGACACCCAATCAGCACGCCTCTTTCTTCCCATATTGGTCCCGCACGATCGGATCGGATCTAAAGGTGTATGTAGAGATAGACGCTCTTTATACCTAGTATCCGCAGAGAAAAGAAGCAACCAACCCGCATGCGGCTCTTATATCCTAGCATCCGTCCCGTCACCCCTGTATGCCTGTATCTTTACCCTCTATTTCTTATCTGCATAGTCCGTACCCAGCTTGTTATCTTGGCACTCAAGACTACTGCGTATGGCGTTCAACCCCTCAACCTTGTGGCCCCGGCCTCGGGATCTTTAATACCTTATAGGGTATTTGTTGTCTCGTTTCCTCGTGGCTTTGGTCTTGTGTCCTGCCATCAAAACACCTGACTTGAATAAACTCATATTGTATCACTCCGGAAGAAACATCAAGTTCCAGACCTGAGTCTCGACTTATAAGTGAGAGCTGAGCTATCGCGCACTTGTCTTGGCTCTTGAGAAATAACACGTGTCATTGATGTTCTACACAGGTATTATATATCTGGAGGATATCTTATTGACTTGTCTTGCTCTGTTCCTCTCGTGCTGTTCACCCCCAAACTTAATACTGCTTACACACGAACCAACCCCTATACTCTAGCGATCATGGATGCTCATTCGGTTTCATTTACTAGTGCTGCAGAGCGAAGTACCTCTCGTATCTGGAAAGACTTGAACGCGTACCATCAAGTTGAAATTGTTGACCCCCTCGAAGACGACGAAATGTCGGCATCGGCGGACACGACGGCCAAAATCGGCAAGGTACATCTCACAGACTGCAAGCTCGAAGGCTTCAACTTGTGGGGGCGTGTTGGGGGTCCTGGTTTGCGGCTGAACGGGCCCGATCCGAATCTTGCCCAGCCCTCCTAGGAGTCGCTGCTGAGATGAGTTTTCCTCATGTTTCGCAGCATCGGACTCACATCTTCACTAGCGCCGAGCGCAAATCCTGGGTCGCCTGCCCCGTGTCGGTATCGTTGGTGCTGGGCTCGCTGGGCTGCGTTGTGCCGATATTCTCCTGCAGCATGGTTTTGAAGTGACGGTGATTGAGGGCCGGAATCGGCTCGGCGGACGAGTCCGCCAAATCCCCCTCACGCCAGGGCGTCTCGTAGAGTATGTATCTTCAGTTACATTCTCATGCCCGTTAGTTTCTTGCGGTACACTTGATTCACTTGAAGCGGGTTAAGCATGGTGGCTGTATTTAATGAATCGTGCTAATGGCATGCTGCCGACTCACAGCGCCGGGCCAAATTGGATCCATGGCACAAACAACAATCCAATCCTGGAACTTGCTCAGAAGACTAACACAGCCACTGGCTCCTGGACCGCAAAAACATCTGTCATGGATGAGGCTGGCAAAATACTCCCATTATCCGATGCCGAGATCTACTCGGACATGATGTGGGATATAATAGGAAAGGCATTCACCCACAGCAATAAGAATAGTGGCACAATTAGCGTGAAGGAGAGCCTCTTAGATTTCTTCAGCAAAGAACTTGCCGAGAGGATACCAGACCAGTCGCCAGATTCCGAAGACAAGCGGAAGCTTATGTATCAGATTGCTGAGTCATGGGGCGCGTATGTCGGAAACCACAGTGAGTAATAACGAGATTCGCCATCTCCTTGTCTGAGACAGTGTAGTTGAGCGGCTCGATTCTGCCTCATTCGGCTATTTCTAGGGCACTGTGTACTGCCAAGTAGCCTGCTAAATTCGCGAAGAAAGGAGGTTACTAACGTAGTATTATTTTAGTCGTGAGTCAGAGTCTCAAATATTTCTGGTTGGAAGAGTGCATAGATGGCGGTAAGTATCCTCTTCCTTTTATCTAAAGAAAACCGTCGCCTGACTGACAATATGATAGAAAACTTATTTTGCGCCGGGACATACGAGAAGATTCTGTCAGCAATCGCCAAACCTGTTGTTGAAGGAGCAAGTTTCAAGTATAAGACTGTGGTCGACAAGGTCCAAAGCAGTAACGACGAGACCTGTGAGACTCTGAAGGTGTCTATTGAATCTGGAGAGACACTAGAGTTTGACGAAGTGGTGTTTACCGCACCCCTTGGGTGGTTGAAGCAGCACCCAGACACTTTCAACCCCCCATTACCAGCCCAACTGGCACAGGCCATCAGCAACATAGGCTACGGGTGCCTCGAGAAGGTCTACATCAGCTTTCCCAAGGCATTCTGGCGCTCCTCTCAGCCGGAGAACGATATTCAGGGTTTTATACTACTCCTCGCGCCAAATTACGCACTGGACTCGAATCCAAATCGATGGAACCAGGAGATCGTGGAATTGGCCTCCTTCACGCCGTCAGATTCCCACCCCACCCTCCTGTTCTACATGTACGGAGACCAGTCTAAATTCTTGACGAGCGAGGTTGCCAAGCTCCCGTCGAAGGAGAAGAAGGACGCTTTCCTGTATGAGTGGTTCCGACCTTACTACGCTCGTCTACCGCAGTACGATGGGAACTCTCCAGATTGCCAACCGGTGGGGTGCTACGCCACGGACTGGTTGAAGGACGACCTGGCCGGGAACGGTAGCTATAGCAATTTCCAAGTCGGCTTGGCGGAGGGCGACAAGGACATAGAGATTATGAGGGAGGGGTTGCCGGAGCGTGGGCTATGGCTGGCGGGTGAGCACACAGCCCCATTTGTGGCTCTGGGAACTGTCACTGGCGCTTACTGGAGTGGCGAGTCCGTTGGTAAGAGAATTGCCCAGGCGTATGGCAGAGGTAAAAGTGGTGGGAATGGGACGAGCTAAGTAGACCACGTGCTTAACCTACAGACTGTGCTGCGTAGATGGTTAGACATTAAGGTGGGACAACTTGGAGGCTTGTACGTATAAGTTCCAGGTTTTAAAGGCTTTAAAATCAGGCTTAGCGTAGTCGCTGCTTTTGCTTAGGCTCTGCTCACCCCACGACTAGTTAGGGTGCTTTGACTTACCTGGTTCTGACACATAAGAGCGAATTGCGGGCTTGTCTCCTAAGCGTTGATATTCTGCGCCTAGGACTTTGCCATTAGTACAGGATAAAGAAACACTCTTAAGCTATTCTAATTCGTTCTTGGCTCCTTATATTGCTAAAATTGTTAGCTAAAAGCATTATGTCGTAGATAAATGTCCCTAATGCATCTTAAGTTTTATCCGCCCATCGCGTATCCCTTTCAAACTTAGCCCGTTCTCCTCCTTCAAACTGTCGAAGCCCTTCCGCTCGCAGGTGGGCGAAGAGTGCAAGCGCATCATCATAAGTCTCGTGCGAGGTCCAGCCGTCTCTCTGCACTAATGATGAAACCGAAGCCCAAAAGTCTGCGTTTTCATTCCATCCCTCGGTTTCACGAAAGTGTGTCTCAATCTCTTCTTTAGTAAATTCGATCGGACAAGGCCGGCCCGGGCAGATCGCGTCCCAATTCCTATATTTTATCGACATCAGTGCTTTAGTCTATTGTGTGGGATCTTGTGCAAAACAGATCCTCAATACGTACCGTTGAACGCGTATCAGAGATTCTCGAAAGGGTATGATGTCGGCGTCCCAAGTGTTTGCTGAGAAGTCAATAACATCCCGCCGTGTACGTCCGTGTGGTAGATGAAGGACCTCGTGCAGTATATGGTTTACGTTCTTCGTATTGCGCTCATATGACCAAAGTAGAATCGATTTCTCGACCTGTGACCGGATACGACTCTTCTCATCCTGGTCCTCGAGGGTATCGTAGTGAGGTGGGAGCCGCAGCAACATGTCTCCGTTATAATCTACGAGCTGCGGTTGCCGTGCTTGGAGAAATACGGGGCCTGCCCAGGAATCCTGCCAATCGATGATGCTGCTGATTTTACCGTTTTCAACGAAGAGATTAGAGGCATGAGTGTCCCAATGCCAGATAGTGGGCCTAACTATAGATCCGTCATTAGGTAGAAGATATTCAGCAATGCGATCAAACTTGTCGTATAGAGCTAGGTGAGCCTTTGGGCAAGATTGTGATCTAACGCCTGCCAAAAAGCCAGAAGGCGAATTCGTAATATTAGGGACACGTGTAGATAGCCAAGCCCTTTCTCGCTGCGCGATCGCCCTGAGATAGTCGGGAAATCGTTCCCCTGCGCCGACGATACCAGATTAAGTCAGCAAGATGCGTCCTCGGCGCCGAACTTCATGGCCAGGTCTAATATGGTTTTAGGCGCTCACATGGTCCACGATCGATAGTCATGTCCTTCCGTTCCCCAGCCCAGAAATCGCCATCTGCCATGGGACCTATGACATATCGACTCTCAATCTCGGCAATGAGAGACGCTGAAACGTCGCCCACGACTTGGGCTTTCACACAGCCAAGGAAGCCTTGATGGGCGAAATAGAGGCTGCCATACCTGATAAATACGACACGTCGCATTAGTAACTGGAAGAAGATATGAATAGAAGACACAAACCGCGTGAACGAGATCGACAACAATTTTTTCTCGATGTTGACCAAGTCCTTGACAATTTCTAGCTTGGATTCTATCGGCAGCGTATCCCAGACTTGGCTAAGCTGGACCCCAGCTGCTTCCTCCATGATGATGTACTCAGACTGTACGGGGTTGTCTGCATCCATACTCCAGGCCAGAACCTTCGGCACCGGTAATCCAAGAATAGATAAGCTCTAAGGAGGGAAAGATTGCCGTAATCAACTAATCAGACACGAAGGCGACAGCTACGACGGGAAAATAGACATGTATAAGCTTACAAAGTCCATAGTAGCAACTTCGGACGAAGTTGTCCACCGTGGAGATCCAATATTCGGGTTTGGAATGCGAGCGATTACGACCTTACCATTCTCCATGACAAGACGGAACACCTTATTGAAACCGCCCTCGGCGAGCTTGGTCATATCAACGCACTTCTCTGCGCTGACACTCTTCGCCGCGGCCGCTTGGAGCTCCTGGACATCAAACCGCCTATAACGCTCACGGAGTTGGGTCTCTTCATCCCACAACCACCGCCCCGATGTATAGCGGAAGAATTCATGCTGCTCGTCTGGCGTTGCGAGTGAAGACATCGTCCGGTTCGCCGGTGAACGCTTAGGCGGACAACAACGTTGAAACGAGCACAGTAAGAGGGGGAGCCGGTTGGGAGAGGGAGGTGAATGACTATAGCAGAGCCGGCGAGTGGCGGCGGTGGGAAACCTACTGACTATCCGCATCCCGACTGGAGGATTGAGGAAATGTTGTATGTGCAACACCTGAGAGTGAGGCTTGTAAAGCTTGTGCTACTCTACTTCATTACTTATGGGTAGTTTTGAGACATGTCTAACCTAGGCAGAATAGAATCTGATAGGGCTCGCGAAACCCCAACTCATGGCCTTGGGTATAGTTGTTTGCCTGTTGAACTTGGTAGAATAAATACGTAGGTTTAATTGGCAAACTAAGATTACTTAATGTTCCAAAGTACCTAATTTAGTCGGAGCCTATTAAACCCTTGTTTAATCTTGGGAAGTACCTATTAGAGTTATTATGTACCTAGTCGCATAGCGACCGTATAAAATCGTGGATTAAACTAACAAAACTGAGCAGTCCTAAATACCTACGCATACATCTTACTAACCTGGGTAGAAGCAATTGTTTTAAATAATGTTTGGGCTTATAATTACTTTAACCATTGTTGAGGGAGGCTTATCCACGTCGAATTACCTAGATATCTCGACAGTATCATGATGATAAGCCGTGGATCGTGTCGGACTCAGACAGGCTCACGCGCTTAGGTACAATGCCACTCGCAGTAATACCTGCCTACATGTATGTACCCATGTATCTACATGTAGGTTCGGTATATTGGAGCTAGCTGCTAGGGGTTTCCACAGGTACCTGCTCTGTGGCTAGTGAACAAGGGCTTATCCACCTATCGATAAGAGCTAGTCGACGTAATAGGCCAAACTTCCAGGGGCTATCGGTCCATATGACGCTCGCAACGCGCCGAATCAGTCCTTATCAATGCAGCCAGTCCTAACCAGTGCTAGCCAGTTTCTCCACGTCAGAGCAGCAGTGCTCCAATCCTACCCCAATCCCTGTGTGGCTGCAACGGGACTTCATCAGCTGCTAGAAAGCCTGAGGTAGGTACCTATGGACGGTTCGTCATCGGGGCATCCGACTCCGTCAGTCGTGCCTATTCTTATTCACTACCCATCTCATCTGGACCTATCTAGGTACCTAACCTACAGTCTGCCTCAATGTGCATTGTGCATTGTGCCCGCAACCGCAGCAGCAGGGCAGGGAGCATTGGCAACTAGCTTTCACATCCTCCTCCTATCTATCTCTCTAGTCTTGTATTTTATTTCACTTTCACTTTCTCTTCTTCTACGCGCTGAACTCTTTTTCTCCGTCCTAGATAATACACAGACCCTGCTGGATATTTCACCCTCTATCTGGCTCTCGGTACATGGCGACATGCACTTCTCCCCGCATCCCGTATCCTGGGGTATCGTGATCATCCAACCTATGTTCCTGCACACGCAGCCCACGCGCTACTGCCGACGAGGTCTATTCTAATAGTTCCTTTCGAGCTTTTATCCTTGCTCGTCTTCTTCATTTGTTTTTGATTTGGGTTTCGTCCTCCACCGCCAGCCATGGCAGCTTTCTTCCAGCCCTTCTGGACTTCTAGCATGCCCAAGCGCCTGCTTCGATACGTCCTGTACAAGCTCGACTATTTCGAAACCGATGCACTGGACCTAGACAAAATCGATGTCGCCTGGGGAAAGGCTGGCCATCTGACATGGCAGGACGTCGGTGTCAAGATCGAGGCATGTTTGGAACCCAAGGCGTCACCCCTTCTTCGAGCTGCCCTAGAGTGAGCTAACCCAGACTCTGCCAATAGAAACTGGAACGGTTGCTACAGCTCCCCCCGTCTATCGAAATACAGAAAGCGAAAGTCCTGGTTCTTCGCGTGACTGTTCCTGCTGCCATCCACTCGAGTCCCATACATGTTGAAGTCGATGGCGTTGAGATAAAGCTCAGGATCGTACCTCCGGAAGAGCAGAAGGCCGCACGACGAGGAACATCGAGACAGAAGGGTAGCCGCAAAGCCCCGGTACCTATAGAAGATGAGCCAGTTCCACAGGCCATCGACTTAGCCCAGTCGTTCCTCGAAACCCAGCCTCGCAAAGAGAGGGATGAGCTTCAAGCTGCGCTTAATGCCCAGACCCAAGATCTAGCCGCATCAGTGGCGAGCAGTGACGATGGTAGTGAGGATGACTACGGCCTCGGGACGGGACAGCCGTTGTCGCTGCCGGCTTTCCTCGCAGATTTCCTGCAAGGCATGGTTGACCGGCTCGAGTTCGCTATTAAGGATGTAATCTGCCACCTCGATGTCGAAGTGCCCGTCGAGGCTGGTTCATCATCCAACGAAAAGGTCACATTCCAGCTAGCAGTAGATGAAATCAATGCCGAAGGCGTCACTACGGCCCAGAAAAGAGACAGTACTGATGCTGGATCTACGCCTGTCCATAAGGAAGGAAAGCGATATGTGGAGCTGAACAAGATCCGGGCTTCCCTTATATCTGAGGCTGATGTGTTTTCAGCTCTATCAAGAACCTCTTCTATGCCGTCCTCTGCTGGGGCAACTTCCCCCGTCGCGACGGGCCGCCAGTCGTCATTTCGAGATAACGCCTCCACGCCAGCAGCGATCCACCCACTAGATGCCGATATGGCTGATTCTACGGATCTTAGTTATAGCCAATATCAACCATTAATGGATAGCGAAGACGCTTTCAATATTCCATATGACCTAGATAACTTGAGCGACGATCCCGGAGATGATGAGAATCGATCTACTCCATCAACACCACGGGCTCTAGCCTCTCCGAATCCAATACAGAGCCCTCCGAGGGCGGTCCCATCAACAGTAACCACACGGCAACCACCTTGGACCGACCCACCAGAACTGTCTGTGAGGTCTGAACCTATGCTTGACCGATTACGTCGCTGGGGAGCAGGCTCTACCGAGTTCGTAGCCGATGATGCAGAGTTAGGCTTATCATCTAGCCAGAGCTCCCAACTATCCACATCTGCTTCTCAGAATCTGGCGCAATCTCACCTATTCAGTCATGAGGAGGCAGAGAGCATGTATATGAGTGCCTTTTCACATGCAACTTCGTCGCAGATGCGCCAGTCTATGCCTGGTTCATGGGATGGCGAACCTTCAAGTGCGCAAGGCTCTCCTAATATGCAGATCAAACGTGATTCAGAATCATCGCTCGTTGTCGGCGCCACGCCCCCCAACAAACAACCTCCCGCCCAAGAAAAGGACTCCATATTAGAATCGGAGGCAGCTGTTGACAACCTTCAGGAGGCTGTGCATACTTTGGATGAGCCACTTCTCGATCATGCTGAATCACAAAGTATCCCTTCACCTCAAATTCAAGACGCTCTAGTAGACGACGTTCCAGTGGAGGAGGTCGCTACACCGAAAGGACCAACCCGACTGATTAAGGAACTAATTTCATCGGACGGATTGCATCTTTGGTTTCCTTCCCAGCCTACGCCTACTCCCGTTTCGGCATTAGGATCGGGTGGTAGTAAAACTGGCGCTCGGGGCTCTCTAGATCGTTCCTCGGTCGGCCATGTTCCAGGTGCATTTTCAATCCACAGAAGTATAGCCCAGTCTGCTGCTTCTATACAAGAGTTTAGCCCGCCGACTCCAGAAGCCCATAGCGCCGATAGCTCGGCGGATGATACTTTGGAAATCACCTTGTCTCCACTAGAAGTCAAGTTCGATCTTTCTACGGCGTTCCTACTCACCACTGTTGTAACGCGAATCCTGGGCGCGCTAGGGGAGCCGAACACCCAGGCAAAACCCGAAAAGCCACCATCTGCTTTACCCGATATTAAACTTGTTGCTGAAAAGATTTCTGTCCACTTCCTTGACATTTTATCTGGCGTGGCGGATACCCCTGAACGAATTCTTGGCACGCGCCCAGATACTTTTGAGTTTGATGCTCTTCTCACTACAAGTCTGGAAAATCTCGTAGTTCGTACCTCACATTCTCAAGCTTCGACTACTACCCTAGTCGACATTGGAAAATTCAGGTTCGGTTATGCCAATGATGATATTCTATCGTTCAATCAACGCATACAGATGCGCTCCTCGGTTAGAGACGCATTCCCGCCTTCAGGATCAGATGTTTCGCTAACCATCGTTCAATCACCTGACTCGACACGATGTGAAGTCAAGACACTCCCTCTTCATGTGAAGTTAGATCTCCCGAGGCTGGATGAAACGTTTACCTGGTTTGGCGGGTTGAGCGGTTTCCTCAACCTAAACTCATCTATGAGCGCGAATCATTCACCAGTGACGCAAGGTCCAGCAAAATTGCCACAAAAGGCCCGAGGTGTTAGATTTGACGCACCAATACGCCCAGACGATGCCTCCGCAAATTCCGAGAACAAGGCCAATATGCGAATCGGAGGGGTTCGCCTGGATCTTATTGGGAAAGAATGTAGTGTCTCGCTTGACACTAGTGCAGTGAAGTTGGTTAGCCGAGAAGAAGGCCTCGGAGTTGGGATTTCAAAAATCCAGCTCACAGGACCCTATGTTAGGCAATCCATGGGAAACCCGCCCGTGCACGCTGTGATAACAAACATGAGAATTGAGTTCCTCACTGCGCCAAAAGATACCGATTTGGAACGCCTTCTGGAACTCATCATTCCGTCCAAGCATAAGTTTGATAAAAGCGACGACGAGATAATGGTCGATACGCTGCTTCGGCAACGAAGGAAAGGTTCTGTTTTGCGCGTCAATATTGACGATATTGATATCAATGTTGAAAAGATACAGCGACTTCAAATATTACCCACTTTGGGCGAGGATATTGCACGCCTGTCCACTGTAGCCAAGTACTTGCCTGAGGATGACCGGCCCGGTCTTCTCACTCTGGCGCTTGTTCGTAATCTGGACGTCACTGTCGCCGCTGATGGGAAGATTGGCATTCTGCAAGCCTCACTAAAAGATCTCGAGGCTGGGCATATTACAATGCCGTCTCTAACGGCTGTGGGGCTAGGCACCATCTCCTTACAACGCAACCACACCGAGCAGCTAATTTCCTCTGTTCTACCCTCTGTCAGAGGAGATTATGGTCCAGTGATTACTATGAGGATGATTGGCGACGAGATGGAACCTATCATCAAACTTAGAATGCGGTACTTAGATATTGAATATCGAGTCCCGACCATTATGGACCTGTTGGGCCTTGGTGAGGATGCCACACCGCAGGATTTTGAAGCATCTCTCGCTGCGTCGGTCGCTAACTTGGGTGAGCATGCTCATGCAGCAATCGCTGGAAAATCTAAGACGGACTCTGTGGTCACTGAGCCGAATAGAGGAAAACCTACTAAGATTGACATCATTCTTCACGATTGTCTCCTTGGCCTCAATCCACTCGGGCTTCCTTCGAAGATGGTCATTGTACTAACTAATACTCGTCTCGAGGTTGCCCTCTCTAATGGAGATGATGCAAACGTGCAGGGCTACTTCAACAAGGTCTCTATACTTCTCATTGATGATATATCCGTGAATGACTCCAAAAGTCCACCGGCATCCAGGCGGCGATCATCAAATACGGCGACTCCACAAGTAGTTGAACTTTGCCAGCAAGGATTTGTTGATATCTGCTATATCTCCTCTGCAAAGGTTGTTGTTCAGGTTGGCGCTAACCCAGAAGATGGATCAAAATGGGTTGATGTTGAGTTTCGGGATGATCTTCTTGTTTTAGAGACATGTGCAGACTCGACGCAGACTCTAATCGCGCTTGCTAATGCACTCGCCCCTCCAACACCCCCTAAGAAGGAGATCAAATATAGGACTAATGTCGTTCCAATGCAAGATTTGCTTGCCTCTATTTCAGCAGATGCTTTTGGTAAAGCGGAAGGAGACTATAATTTTGATGACGACTTCCTTGCGCATGGACTAGGCAGTGACGACGATGACGGCTCGTTTGATCTTGGAGGCTCTGATTATTCTGGTCCGCTTGCTGTCGACTCACAGTTCTATGACGAGTCAGCTATCCAAGAGGAGCTCGTCGATCACACAGATTCCGTTTTATCAGACAACACCACAGCACGAGACACCACGGACGGTGTATTGCTAACAAACTTCAGCAGCCAACCCGAAGATCTTGATGGAGATGATGATCTTGTGATACATGAGAATTATTTCAGTGCTGGCTCAGTCATAGAAGGAACAGCTCATCGGTGGAACTCGACCAACAATGCCTACGACCAGTCTAATGATGCCAAGGTTCACAAAAGCCCATTATCTGTTCGTGTTCGCGATGTTCACTTCATATGGAATCTATTTGACGGCTATGACTGGAACCACACGCGCGACGTTATCTCAAAGGCCGTTTATGACATCGAGACAACGGCTATTGAGCGACAAACTAAGCAAGATCGTGCACGCGCTGGGACCGAGATGGAAATTGTTGACGAGGAGACAGTCATTGGAGATTTTCTGTTCAACTCAATATACATTGGCATTCCCGCAAATCGAGATCCTCGGGAACTCGCGCAAGCCATTAACCAAGAATTGAACGATAATGCTACCGAAACCGAGTCCATTGCAACTACGGCCATGACCGCAACACCAAATCGGCAAGGTGGCACCTATCGTACCAAGAAGAAGCTAAGGCTTAATCGCAGTAAGCGACATAAAATCACATTTGAGTTACGAGGTATCAATGTCGATTTGATCACCTTCCCGCCAGGCTCGGGGGAGACGCAGAGTTCCATTGATCTCCGCGTCAAAGATCTAGTTGTATTTGACCATGTCCCCACTTCGACATGGAAGAAATTTGCTACATATAACCAGGATGCTGGTGAGCGAGAAATGGATGCTAGCATGGTACACTTGGAGATCCTGAACGTCAAGCCTTTGCCTGAATTAGCTGCAGCTGAGATCGTCCTGAAAGCTACTATCCTCCCTCTCCGCTTACATGTTGACCAAGATGCGCTTGATTTTATAACACGGTTTTTCGAGTTCAAGGATGATTCTAAGCCGACGCATGCCTCACCTAGTGACATACCTTTCATACAGAGAGCAGAGGTTAATTCCATACCTGTCACTCTTGACTTTAAACCAAAGAGAGTCGACTATGCTGGTCTTCGGTCAGGCCATACCACCGAGTTCATGAACTTCGTAGTACTTGATCAATCCCGTCTAGTCCTACGCCGCACTATTGTGTACGGAGCGCTGGGGTTTGATAGGCTAGGGCAAACGTTAAACGATACATGGACACCTGACGTCAAACGAAATCAGCTCCCCGGAGTTCTTGCTGGTCTCGCCCCTGTTCGCTCACTAGTCAACGTGGGTAGCGGCTTCAAAGACCTAATCGAAATTCCCATCAGGGAATATAAAAAGGATGGGAGAATCGTTCGTAGCATAGGCAAAGGTGCGGCCGCGTTTGCCAAGACGACAGGAACAGAACTTGTCAAGCTAGGGGCGAAGCTTGCCGTTGGCACACAATATGCTCTCCAGGGTGCTGAAGATATATTGACAAAACAGCCCAACGCTCGCGAACCCGCTGAGTGGGAAGATGATGATACGGAATCAGATGAGCCGAAGCAGATAAGTCTCTACGCTGACCAGCCAACCGGTGTCGTGCAAGGTCTCCGGGGCGCGTATTCAAGCTTGGCTCGCGATCTTAACCTAGCAAGGGATGCAATTATTGCTGTACCTGGCGAGGTAATGGAAAGCGGGAATGCTCAAGGGGCCGCCAAAGCTGTGCTAAAACGTGCTCCTACTATCATCTTTAGACCACTTATTGGTTCGAGTAAGGCTATCGGACAGACTCTGATGGGTGCTACCAATTCTTTAGACCCACAGAACAGGCGGCGAATGGATGAGGTTTGTTTGCTACCCTTTCAACTCTTCGGTGATCGGATAACTAACAAGTGTTTTAGAAATATAAGAGGCACTAACCGCGCCTCCCAAGGCATGTCTTGGATTCAGGGCTCTAGTTGTGATTTTCCGTTGCTATGCAAGGAGTTCTGGGGACATATCTCGGCGCCACTTTCGTTTCGGTCTTTTACTTTATCGATACTCCTAGCATGATGCATGGCCTAAATAAATACTAATAGTATCGTAATGCATCGCAATGCATCGTAGACGGCGCAAGGGTGGAATTTTCGATTTGTGTTTGGATTTCTTGCCAGGGTTGGGGAGACTGAGATTGATAACAGGGCGACCTTGTTGTAACTAAGTACCTACACCTACACGTCGACAACAGTCTCGGCGCTTAAGATCGTAAATATTCATGTTATACTTCTATCTCAATTCGGATGTAAAATAATTAGCTTGGTGTGAAGCTTGCGGCTGTTCCTGTCCACTGGATAGTACACCAGTTTCGAGATATTCTTAGATTCTTAATGCGTAGAATACTATTTCACCGGGTTATACACTTGCTTTAACTGAGCCTTGTCATTTATAATTTCAATGGAAACCTAAGTACTCACTCACTCGCGGTGAAACTCTACCTGGTATCCTATTTCCATCAGGCTAGGAAATGTTTAAAAACACTCAAGTTTTATTTTGAAAAGGAGAAAAGATAATCTTGCAAGGCACTTATAATCCTGTCTAAATTCCCTTTCTCTTGTGAGAGGTAAATAGGAATAGATTAAATTTAAAATTGAGCTTAACCTCCTTAACCCCTATAAAAGGAACAAAAAAACCTCCAAAAAATGAATAAAAATGATCGGGCAGTAGTTGAAGCAGTAGCAAGCTCAACCGTGTTAGCCCCTTTCTAGCACCATGGTTTTTATCTATCTCGCCTAGTCAGCCCGAATAGCTCTCCTACTTAACTCATTCTCAATAGATGATTCGGGATTAAATCGATGCCTTCACTCTCCACTCTTTGATTCTTTATTCAATCCCTGCCCCCATTTCATTCATCCGCTTCTCTCCTCATCCTCCTCCTCCTTTTCCTAAGACCCCTTCACTCCCACACCATCAAGAAGAGCACCACCAACCCCGTGTAAAGCCCGTTCCGCGTCCACGCCCATCCCTCGCTTGCCTCGCCTGGACCTACTCAGACGTCCACCCGCCCTGCCTGCGCGGACCGCTGCCGCCGCGAGCGGCAGTAGTTGCACAGTGCGAGTGGTAGCGCGATGATGAGGAGCACGGCGGCGATGCCGAGGAATATGCCGGCCAGGACCTCGGTGGACAGAGACCCTGGATTGCTGCGCTCGGGGTGGGGCGATGAGGGCGGCACTTCGACGCCGATGCTGGTGAGGTGGGAGAGTATGGGCGCCATATGGTGGGATGGCTTGTAGGGTTGGATGGAGATGTAGATGTGAAGGTGTTGTGGGCGAGGGGTAGGTTGGTGGATAGGTGAGCTATCGGGATATTCTGGTGAAAGTCAGACTCTTGGTTAACATGAAATCAAAACACTAGGTCCTTACTCACCTTATGGAACAAATAGTGGTGTGAGTTGTGGTGAGTTGTGTTGTGTCATTTATGATAGTAGGTAGGTGGTGAATATAACTGATAAAGTGACTATATAGTCACTAGTTGATGAGGCTTTCGATGAGTCCTAGTCGTTGTTATTCTCAAAGAGTAAGAAATAAAATAGAAGATGATTTATATGACAACAAGACAACTCACATTGAATGAAATGGTGGGTAGAAACAGGAACTCCGCTTGGTAGGGATGGAGCTGTGTGACCTCATCGCTATGATTTGGGGGTTGACTCGCTCAAAACATCCGTGGAGGTAATACACGCAGGACCAACATAAACACAGATGATACACGGCTTATGTGGGAAATTCACCCCTTTTGTCCAACTTCGTCATTTGGGATAGCTGGTTTGGACATGAGTTTTTTGGTTTGTTCTTACGGGATAGGCGCGTAGAGGCACCATCTACACCATCGAGAAGAACTGATCCCGGCTCACACAGCTTGTGGATAGATATAACAATACTGTATAGTTTTATTATCCGCATCCGATAATTAATCCCTAGAGTATTATCCCCCACTAAGGCACCGCGTCTCTACTGATGAATTTCCTCTTGACCAATCTCACCCACCTCCTCCGTCTCCATTCTCCCCTTCGCCCATCGCCATCCTCGCCCTCCTCCCAGCTCGGCTTCGGTCTTTTGGCAGCATCTATGCCCTTACCCTTACTTAGGGTCGAGCCGTCGATAACGCCGATTTTCTCGGCCTGCTCATCGAAGATATCGTACACCCACCTCTCGCCTTCCGTCTCGATCTCCACACCTGTAATAATGCGCTCCTCTACCCACTCGCGGCTCCACAGGTCCAGCGCCCACTTCTTCTCGCTCCATTCCCAGCCTTGCGGTGGCTGGACGTCTTCGAAGAACCGGGTGCCCGTCGGCCGTTCGCTCGCAATGCGCGCGGGCGAAAGGGGATCGTAAGGCGAGGCGGAGAAGAGCCAGGGCTCCCACTCCTCAGCGCCCGAGAGACGCTGCAGTTCGAAGATCTCCACCTCGCGGGTCTCGGGCGCGCTGTCCAGTATCACGTCGCGCTCGATCCACTTCTCCACCCACGTCACGGCCTTCTCCTCCTGGGGAAGGACGTGTTTCTTGTGCGCCGTCTCCAGCTGTCTCTGGATGACGGGGTGTCCGACGCACGTGACGCCCCAGCCGGCGAGCAGAAAGACGAGCCGCCAGGGCATGATGTTGGCGGCGATGCTCATGAACAGGCAGGCGGCGAATAAGACGACGAAGAGGGCGCTGCTCTGGGCCTCGTCGCTGAAGTTGGTGCGCGGCACGACGAACTCAGCCACGGCGTCGTGCATCTGGCTGAAGTCCTCCATGCAGTTCTGCAGGTCTCGCATGTTGTAGAAGAAATCGCGGCTCAGCTCCTTGACGGGCTTCACGGTGACCGCGGGAGCGAACGGCGGGCCGCGCGTCTCGTAGCCCATGGCGAGCTCGTCCGTCGGGTTGAACTCGGCCGCCGGGTGGCGCGCGATGAAGCTCGGCACTAATATGCTGACGAGGAGCACGACGAGCGGCAAGAGTGGGAGTAGAGACGGGTCCAGACATACGAAGGTGTAGACGGCGAGGAAGGACAGAGTGTGCGTGGGGCGCCGCCAGGCGAGCAGGCGGATGACGCGCGCCTGGAAGACGAAGACGACGCCGATGCGCGCGTTGAAGCGCCTGAAATTATTCGACATGGTCGGCAGCGAGAAGTTGGGCTTCGCGGTCCGGCCTGGTAGCGGCGGCGCCTCGTCCTTGGGGATCTCGCCATCGTCGAACGGCACGACCTGCGACAGGAGCTTCTCGACGAGGCGGTCCTGTATCCTGGTCTTGTCCTTCAGCACGGAGAGGCGGCCGCGTAGCCCACCGCTGCTGCTGCTGCGTGGTGGGGTTTCGGTATCTGACTGGTATGAATCATGGTTCTCGGCTTGGTGGTGAGAGGTCGAGGGTATAGGTGTTTGGGGTCGGGGCGACGACGTGTTGAGGATTATGGTTGGTATGGGGTCGTCGCGGTTGACGAAAGAGTCGCCGGTATACTCGTCCATCGTTGATGGTCTTCGCTAGTGATATGGCAGTAATCCCTGCCTGGATCACTTCAAGGCTGCAGGATGATGTGAGATAGAGGATTGAACAATGACGTAGTGATAAGGACATGCAGCCCTGTTGAATTCAAATTAGGCGAGCGAAAGTGTCATGTTAGTAGATAAAGAACTGAAGGTCTAGCATGCCCCTTAGAGGCTGGTAGAGAATTGTAGTAATACATAGGAGGTAATGAGGATGATAATAAGATTATTATTTGAGCACTCTATCTAGAGTTGAAGAATGTGATTGAACCGATTAAACATCACATGCAAAACGTAGGCAGCTGGCCTGCTGCTAGGTACCATGAAATGGGCTAAGACGCCGGCTGGGGTGGACTAGCGTGGATAGTGGATGGGCACTTCGCGGGGTTAGTCGAGCTAGCGTTGTAGCGGGGCTTTAGTGGGGCAAAGTTGTCTGTAGCTGCAGCTTTTTTTGTTGCTGGAAAGGAAGCTCTGGTTCAATCTAATGGTAGAGAGAACACCAATATCACCGATTCTCCCTAGCCAACATTCAAAGCGAACACAACGACCACAACAGAACTATTTCGATGTGCCACAGACTGCTACATCGGCACGGCCTATAATTGACCGCGACTCGGAGGAAACCCATATTCAAACATGCCCATCACAATAGTACAACCCGCACCGCCGCCAGGCTTCAACCCAAACGAAACGAGCTATGCCGAAGACCTAGATTCCGACTCAGAAGGTGGCGCTGATGTAGATGGAGATGTGTCAATGGGTCGGCCACCGAAGAGATATCGCCAATCGGACGACGACGCCATAGTAACCCCTGGTGAAATTATAACAGAAGATCCCCAGTGGATGCGGTAAGTGAGCGGCCGACGCCGATTCAATTATCACGGTCTATCAAGAGACATGGCCCAACTGACATCTCCTCCCCTATGACAGTGGCCATGGAACATACACAACCCTCGAACCGCCCGCCATCGTGTCCTCCGTCGCCGGCACGCTAGCCAAGACGAACAAGCTCCTCTCCGTGCGCCCCCTGCGCGCGCGCTACACGCCCGAGATCGGCGACCTCGTCGTCGGCCGCATCGCCGAGGTGCAGTCGCGGCGGTGGCGCGTCGACGTCGGCGCCGCCCTGCTCGCGCAGCTGCCCCTCTCCGCCATCAACCTGCCCGGCGGCATCCAGCGGCGGCGCACCGAGACGGACGAGCTGCAGATCCGCACCTTCTTCTCCGAGGGCGAGCTGCTCGTCGCCGAGGTCCAGCAGCTCCACGGCGACGGCGGCGCCGTGCTGCACACGCGCTCCCTCAAGTACGGCAAGCTGCGCAACGGCCTCTTCGTCGCCGTCAGCGGCACCGGCGGCGGCGGCGGCGTCGTGCGCGCCCGCCGCCAGGCCTTCGCCATGGACATCAACACCGGCGCCGCCGGCGCCGCCGCCGACGACGCGGACAAGATCGACGTTATTCTCGGCGTCAACGGGTATATTTGGATCAGCAAGCATGTCGAGGGAGAAGGCCCCGCCGCGGAGGCCTCGGGGGTCGCCATCACGCGCGTTGAGGAGAGCGTTGGACTCAACGTCTACTCGAGCCAGAACGACGAGATCCCCGCCGCCACGATGCGCGAGATCGCGCGCGTCCGCGGCGTCATTGAGGCGCTTGTCGAGCATGGCCTGCGTGTCGACGAGGAGATGGTCGTGCGCGGATACCACGAGGCCGTGGAGCTCGCGCGGGGCGACGGGGACGGCGAGGAGACGCTGTATCTGGGAGGCGAGAGGGGGCGGAGGTTGGCGGATGCACTTATAGGGAGGTAGTCTGAGATGTGATGCATGTTACATGGCATAAGATGGCGGGACTATTTGCATAGGGAGGGCGTCATGATACCACGATTACATATACGTAATGAACCTCTGGGACGACTAGTACATTTAGTGCGGAATACTACTGCCGTATAGTACTCAGATTCTGGCAGTGGAAAAATATTTGAAATAAGGATCTGCTGGTGACGGAGTTGTTTTGTGAACTAGTACCAAACCCTCGCCTCGAAATAATAACCACCGAGTCCAAATACGTATTCGCAACTGATCTTGGGAGGCCTAGGCGTGAAACATGACAAGACGAGTGCTCGAGGTTACGCAAATAAGAGATTATAAATTAAATACATAGCAGTCAGTATAGAGAGTGAGTATACACTGACGAAGAACACTTTTAAACTTAGAAGAACGAGAGACAACTCCCCCTGAAACACCCATACGAATACACCAACTAGATCCCGAGAGTGGGAAACAAGGAAACTCGAACTAGAAAATCAGAGCTTGCCATTGTCTTGAGGACCTTTCACGAGCCAAAGTGTTAGCTAATGGGTTTAAGCGATGGGAAGAACGGCACGAGGGTAAGAAAACCGGGTATATATTTGCACTCGTTGCTCCTTATCTCATTATGCACCACCTCGAATCAGGATATGAATTCTCCACCAGACAAAATTTCTAACTAAGATAATACAATACGCCCCTCCAGAATCACGAGAGGAACTTAGTGAGGTGATGGGACTGAGTAAGATAGGCATATCCCGCGACGAGAACGGCGAGCCACCGGAGCAACGCACCTTTGGCGGAAGGGCCGCCGAGCCCGAAGACGAACCACAACCAGTAGCGCAGGCCGGCGATGGGGCGGCCGGCGCGGTCGAAGTCGGGGGTGCGGCCGTTCATCCAGAGGTAGCGGCGCAGCTCGGCGGGGGCGTGGGGCAGGTAGCGCACGCGGATGAGCTTGTCCATCCAGCCCGGGGTCGAGACGACGGTGCGGCGGTGCGTGAAGCACTCGTAGGAGGCGCGCCCGTGGTACGCGCCCGTGCCCGACTCGCCGACGCCGCCGAAGGGGAGCGTGGCGATCGAGCCGTGCATGTACGAGTCGTTGATGGTGGCGCCGCCGGAGGTGACGCTGTTGAGGACTTGGGCGGTGTTAGCCAGAGGACGACTTGCATGTGTTTATGGGGATAAGGGGATGGCTTACCTTTCTCGTTTTCGGATTTGGAGCCGAAGGTCATGAGGGATAGGGGCGTGGGGTCCACCTTGTTCATGACCTCGATGGCGTGCTCGACGCCCTCGACGGGATAGATGGACCAGATGGGGCCGAAGGACTCGTCCACCATCATCGGGTCGTCGATGGAGTCGACGAGGACGGCGGTGGGGGCGATGAACAGCTCGGACCTGTCCGTCTCGCCGCCCATGACGATCTTGCCGCGCGTCGAGTCGAGCATCTTCTTGATGCGGTCGAACTGGCGCTCGTTGATGATGCGCGAGAAGTCGGGGCTCGCCTTGGGGCCGTCGGGGAAGAACTCGGCGTACGTGGCGTTGAGGTGCTTGATGAAGTCGTCGACCACGGCGCGCTCGGCGCACACGTAGTTGTGCGAGATGCAGACCTGGCCGGCGTTGTTGCACTTGCCCCACATGAGCCGGCGCGCCGTGAGCGCCAGGTCCGAGGCCTTGGAGACGAAGGCCGGGTTCCGCCCGCCGAGCTCGAGCGTCACCGGCGTCAGCGTCTCGGCCGCCTTCTTGGCGATGATCCTGGCCACGCCCGGGCTGCCCGTGTAGAAGATCTTGGCCCACTTCTCGTTCAGGAGCGTGGTGGTCTCGGGCACGGCGCCGTTGACGACGTAGAAGGAGCCCGGGTCTAGGTACTTCTCGACCACCTCCTTGATGACCATGGCGGTTGCCGGGGCGCTCTCCGAGGGTTTGATGATGGCGGTGCATCCTGCGCTGATGGCGCCTACGAGAGGGGCTAGGTTGAGCATCATGGGGAGATTGTAAGGTCCAATGATCAGGACTGCGCCCAAGGGCTCCTTTCGAATGCGTGGCTTTAAAGGCGTGAAGGTCAATGGATAGTCCAAGTCAGTGTCATCTTTGACCCATGTCTTCAATTTCTTGAGAGCGAGATTGAGGTCGGAGATGCAAAATGATATCTCGGTTAGGATGGCCTCGGACGATGATTTGCCAATGTCCTTCTTCAAGGCGGCCAGAAACTTTGGGGTGCAGTCCGTTATACCCCAGTACAGCTTCCTTAGCTGCACGAGACGCCATTCGACGTCCTTCGTCTTCTGTGATGCATAGGCTGAACGGACATCCTGGGAATACCTGGCAATCTCATTCAAGGGGGTAGCCTCGAAGGGGATTATCTTGGTATCAGCCATTCTCAGCAGGGAATAGCTTCAAGATTTGATTGGTCCGAATAAGTAGTAAGCGTATACCTATAGAATATCGACCTATGTGTGATGTTGTACTCTTTGGTAGTCCCAAATTAAAGCTTCAACTAATGAATCATGAATAAAACATATAGGGATAGCAGTTGCACGGAGCTGTTGACATAAGGCGTCTGTGGCTTATGCGCGGCTTATGTATTGGGGTTAGGTAAGATGGCTGATGAAATGAAGCTATATCAAGGTACTGAGACAAGTGTGTCTAAGAAATCTCGGAAGGCGAATGAAGGAGCAATAGTTTTAAACCATTGGACACGATACCTCGGATAGCTAGATAGATATCAACTTTTAACAGACTGCCAAGCTCCATAAGTTACGCAGTTGGAAACCAAAATACTAGGTAGAAGTTATGAGCAAGGATGCGATCAAAGCCGAGGCATCTGTCGGAGAGATGTTCTGTCACCCCGTTGTGGGGGCCGCATTAGCTCTGCATTAGGCAGGTAAATGAGACTTGTTGGCTGTACAGAAATACCTACCGGGTAGGTAAATAAGTTGGCGACGTATGCGTAAAACCGTGCAAAGCCACGAAGGAGGGGTGGCGCGGGGTCAGCCACAGCAAAGACTGTGCCCTAGTAGGTGACCCACTCTTTCTTTCCCGATACACCAAAAAGTTGCTAGAGTGTAAAATCTCCCCTCCGTCGCGAACTTTTTTCTGCTTCACCAACTCCCATAAATAGACTACCCGCCAAACACAACACAGACGCAGGATTCGACTTCTTTGCGTTCTAAATCATCCTCATCACAAAACCATCCGCAAAAATGGCTCCTCAGACCGTACGTATGACTTGACATCGCTTTGCTGTTGGCCCAGTCTCCCTGGCAAAAAAAACCCCCCAGCGAGATCATGGCGTGAAACAGTAGGCTAAGGTCAATTTAAACATGTAGAAGAAGTCCGGAAAGGCTAGCAAGCAGACGAAGAAGGTAAGAAAGCATTCAAATATCCTCCTACATCGTCAATGACCCCGCCAAAATACTCACATCACGCTATCAGTTCGTCATCAACGCTTCGCAACCCGCCAGCGACAAGATCTTCGATACCGCCGCCTTCGAGAAGTTCCTCCAGGACAAGATCAAGGTCGATGGCCGCGTCGGTAACCTCGGTGACACCATCACCATCCAGCAGGTTGGCGAGGGCAAGGTCGAGATCACCGCCCACAACGAGCTCTCTGGTCGCTACCTCAAGTACCTGTCAGTGCCACTTCGATTTCCGATCCAACCTACAGTCGCATCGTCACTCTAAATTTGTACTAACAACCTACTGCAGGACCAAGAAGTTCCTCAAGAAGATGCAGCTCCGTGACTGGCTGCGTGTTGTCTCTACCTCCAAGGGAGTGTACGAGCTCAAGTTCTTCAACGTCGTTAACGACGAGGCTGATGAGGATGACGAGTAATCGGGCTAATTTACGATGGCAAATCACGGACAATAGGCACAAGAAAAGAAGGCTCTAGGTGCATAGACTTTGCATAATATAGGCGCTTGTCTCTAACGTCGCAAAATAAACTCGATCTCAAGGCACAATTAGTACTCTATGAATCTTTTGACGTGACCATATGCTCTACAGCACACTTCAGGGCACTACAATTGCAGTAAGTAGAACTTGGATTAAAGAAGCGAGAGCGTAGTAGGCTAGTCTGCGAGTCGCAGATGAGTTAATAGCAAAGCGTATAAGCTACAGCTATCGCGGTTTGCTTTCGCAACGAGAGCGATAAAGCTTCCGTAGACTAGCCTAGAACAGCCCATACTAAAAGCAACACCTAAAAAATACAACCTGTTATTTTAGCTATTAATTTATTTATTCCTGCTAGTTATAAAAGAGGTCAGCAGATAAAAACAGTACTGTAATTGCTGCGACTGTGCCTCAAAAACTGTGTGTTGTAGTGTAGGAGTTGTGTAGTTGGGCCCTATAGCCCTGTAGAACCACCTATTTTAATACATAACATGATAGTATACATCTCTACTCTATAAGTATGCCAACCTTTTTGCCCGGGATATATTTATACATAATAGTATTTATCATGGCAACGCTCTCATAATGCCTTCAAATGCCACCAATGCCATCGCATTCGCCGGGAACGCTCTCAAAAAGCACGGCACAAACCCTCTCCAGTATCCCCTCGCACCACCCTCCCTGTACACGGCCTGCGCCGCTTCCTTCCAATTTCTAAACCTCGGCGTCCCATCATTGAGCTTCCCACCCATCGGGTCCGTCATGATGCGCTGCTTCACAACATCGCTAGGATAGCTCGTAAGCCAAAACATCTGCGCGCTCAGGCCGCCGGCCCAGAAGTTGACGGAGGGCGCGGACAGCGTCGTGCGGTCGCGCAGCAGGCGCGAGAGCACGTCGTACGAAGCCCACCAGAAGAAGAAAAAGGAGCGGAAGAGCAGCGTGGCGGCCAGGCCCTTGTAGACGCCGCGCAAGCCGTGCGCGCCGTAGATCTTGCGCACGCAGTCGAGCGGGCCGGCGTAGAGGCGCTCGGCCTTGTGCGCGGCGTACTGGATCTGCAGGCGCGCCTTGACGTGCTCGACGGGGGCCGCGATGAAGGAGACCGTCGAGCCGGCCAGGACGCCTGCGATGCCGTGGCCGACGGACGGGAGGTGGGTCACGGCTTCGACGGCGTCGGAGGGGGAGGAAGGCAGAGGGGGGTGTGATGTGAAGACGTGCTCGGCGAGAAGCCGCCGGTAGATGGTCAGGCTGCCGAGCATCAGCGAGTCCATGAACATCCAGCCGACCAGCGGGGGCGTCGCGCCCTTGTAGAGGCCCCGCACGCCCTCGTGGCGCACCGTTTGCACCAGGCATTGGAGGGGCCCGCGGAAGCGTGTTACGTCTGTGGTTTGGAGGCGGACTTTTACGGTGTCGAAGGGGTGGCCAACTGTAGAGAGAGCGTGGGCACGTTAGACGGTGGTATTCATTTTCATTCTCTTCAAATCTCTAACTCTAGGAGCTACTTAGATAAGAATAGTGAACGGCGGGAGAGAGAATGAGGCAGGGGAGGTGAGAGAGCGAGCGAGAACATACCCGCTAACTTGGTGACGCCGGAAAACACGCCAGCTACGAAGCCCTTGTAGTTCTTGCTGGCCGGGGCAGGCTCCTGCTTCTGGTCGGCCGCCATGTCGATGAGGGCGACATGTGGAGGATACGGGCCTGGGCTTCCAATTGGAGGTTTCTAGCGATGAGGAAGCGTGTTTTGCGCCGGAAGCTGAGAGGTTGAAATTCTTCGGGAGGTAGAGCTTTCAGCTCCGTAAAATCCGGAGTTAGCTCCGAGGTCGGCCGATGGGAACGCTCCGCACCCCACCGAGGACCGCGAGAAGGCACGAGGGGCAATGTACTTACATATAACGAAGCCTATCTTAGAGGTAGACACATAAGTTAATACTCGTTACCTCGTGAAATAGCCTACACCATAAGAAGGTATAGAATCTAAGGAGACAAGATTTTGGAGAAAGGCCGTCAAATGAATAATATATTATAATATACGAAAACTCAACCGCCTATATCTTCCGCCCATGCCTTGTCCCTATTCCAGATCAAAACTTCTACCTATAATTTCAGTTGAGCTTTCACCTCTTATCCCAATAATTAGACCATTGCGCTACCTCCTGAATGTAGCTTCGAAGCGCGTTATCAAATGTAACTCCGAGAACGTTTATTATATCATTACCAGGCTTATAGCCACAATCTTTTGCATCGTTTGGTAGTGAGATCCGCTACGAGTAAAATTGATTTGTTGTTCAGGGCAAATCAGCCCCAGCTGAAGCCTGCTGACATATTTGCTTCGCCACGTCGCTAAATGACCTGCAGCTTAGCAGGCAATATCCCGCATCATACATTGTGTGCTGCCTCAAGCTTGCTTAAGCGCGCTCAACGATGGATCCCGTTTCGGCCGTGGGCTTCGTCGCCAGTATCATCCAGCTAATTGAAACGACAGCGAAGGTCGTTAGATATGTGAATGCCGTCAAAGATGCTCCTACTGAGCGTGCACAGTTTGCTCGGCACGCCTCGAGCCTCCTGGCGCTGTTGACTGATCTGAGATACCGCGTCGAAGACGCCAAGTCTGCCTCAGAGACATGGTTCGTGGCCCTCCGCAGCCTAGGGGTTGGAGGGGGACCGCTGGATCAGCTACAAGGCCAAATGGAATGTTTGGCAACGAAGCTTCAGCCGGTCTCTAATACTGACCGTCTCGAGAAGGCACGAAAAGCCTTAGCCTGGACTCTTAACAAGAAAGAGATCGTAGAAGCTCTTGCACAGATTGAGCGGGTCAAGACGCTCGTTATGCTTGCTTTACAGAACGACCAGTTGTAAGGCCCCTCTTCAATAAATTTGCGTCGGGTTTCTGATATTTCCATTAGTAAGCTTACGCTGGCAATGAAACAAGACTTGATGGACGTCAAGGAGGACTTACGGGGAGCCATTGGTGGAGCAAATGCGGAACGGCAAGGTTCGTACCTATATCCTATAATGCGAATATTCATATTGCTTAAGCTAAGTATGAGATTTGCCAACTAGATGAAGAATTTGAACAGATTACCTCCTGGCTCTCTAGCCTCGAGTTTACCACCAAGCAGATTGACTTTCTCAAGAGACGTCAAACTGGAACGGGGGACTGACTCCTCTCGGACCATAACTTCCAAGATTGGGTAGACGGAAAGGAGAGGATGCTGTGGTGTCGGGGGCTACGTAAGATTAGTCACACCCTAATATTTGAACTATGTTGCTAATAAGATGAAGCCGGCGCCGGCAAGACGACCTTAGCGTATGGAAACCTGTTTCCTTACTGCTATACTTAGCTATTAAGGAGGTTACTAACCTCGTTTACAGATCAATGGTTATTGATTGGCTTGAGCGCCAGCATCGAGCCGCGGATGTTGCTGTGATCTACCTATACTGTAGCTACAAAGAAGAGGAGGTCCAAACAGCGGAGAACATGGTAGGAAGCCTATTGAAGCAGCTCGTCTATCATCGAGCAGCTCTTCCTGATGATGTTCGCAGCCTTTACTCTAAGCACTCCAAGAAAAAGACGCGCCCTAAGCTAGATGAGGTCGCTGGACTGCTCGTGCAAGAAGTAACGACATCTTCGCTTGTTTTCGTCGTGATAGATGCTCTCGACGAGTGTTCTGAGCGCGTCGACACAAGGGCTAGATTGCTCACTGAGATACAAAATCTACCCAAGAATACACGAATCCTAATTACTTCCCGATACTCTTTAACAATCGAAGACAAATTTGGAAATGTTCCCCAAATTGATATTCGCGCAACCGATGATGACGTCAAGCGATATGTTGAGGCTTGCATTGAGGAAAAGGCCTCACTTGCAAAGCATGTCCGTTCAAGCCCAGAGATGATAGAGGAAATTACCGAGACGGTTATTCAGACAAGTCAAGGGATGTACGTTTAACTTCCCTGTTATATGCCGTGATAGTCTTCGCTATCAATGTTGACCCAAGCTGACGTTCGCTCTTGGGGCTAGGTTTCTCCTTGCTCAACTACACATGGATAGTCTGGCGAGAAAGCTCACTCGCCGCCAAATTCGTGCAGCATTGGCCAGTCTACCCAAGGAACTTGACGAAACTTATGATCAAGCTATACAGCGGATGCAAAACCAAGATGAGGACCAAGCTAGCCTAGCTCACAAAGTGCTGTATTGGATTTCATATTCATTCCGACCACTCACTATTACGGAACTACAGCACGCTTTAGCCGTTGAGCTAGACGACGACGACCTTGATGAAGATGGTCTTTATGACACAGAACTCATGATATCTGTATGCGGCGGCCTTGTAACTGTGGATATTGAAAGCAATCAAATCCGCTTAGTGCATTATACAGCGCAAAGCTACCTTGAACGTGTTCGTGGGGAGTTGTTTCCCGAAGCGCCTTTAGTAATATCAGGAACCTGCCTGACATATTTGTCATTCAGCCGATTCGCCGAAAGTTACTGCCTAAATATTCATGAAACTAGAGCCCGCCTTAACAAATATCCATTCCTCAGCTATGCTGCCAGCTACTGGGGAAACCACATGCACAACGGAATTGATGACGATATTCGTAAGCGTGCCCTCAAGTATCTCAGCAATAGCATTAGTATTGTAAGTGCCTACCAGGCAAGTTCCGATAAGCGACACTTCTACTATCTCGGCGTGTATTTTCTTGGGATTGGCATGTCTAACATCACTCGCCTCCATGTCATCGCTTTGTTCGGTCTTGCCGAAATTGCAGAGGAGGTACTAGTAACATCGGTCGACGTAAATGCGAAAGCGTATGATGGTACAACACCGCTTCATATAGCGGCGGAGGCGGGTCATGTTCAAATGGTACAATTCCTGTTACGAGCAGGGGCAGAGATTGCACCTGAGGCAATTGACCGACAAACACCTTTACATATGGCTGCCAAAAACGGACACGAAGCTGTGGTGAAACTTCTCATCGAAGCCGGGGCAGATTGTAATGACTGTAGAGCGAGAGGAGGGGAGTCGCCGCTCCACCTCGCAGCAGACTACGGCCATTTCAACGTCGTACAGATTCTCCTCAAAAGGGAGCAGATATTAACCAGAAAGACGCCGTGGCTTATCGTACAAAGAGACATGCCCACAAAGAGCCTTCCCTCAGACTTGATAATAACGACAAGATTCGTGAATGTGACAATAATGATGAGGGCGGGACTGAGAAGTTTGGAGCGACACTGCTGAGCCGCGCTGCGAAGAAGGGCAACAAAGATTTGCTGCTCCTGCTCCTGGACAATGGCGCCGATATATCTGCAACCGACGAAAACGGCTGTACAGCGTTGCATAGCGCTGCTCGAGTTGGCCATGTTAAGCTTGTGGAGGAGTTGATCTCAAGAGGTATAGACATCTTTACCACAGATAAAACAGGCCAAACTGCGTTACATTATGCAGCGAAGCATGATCAAATAGGGGTCGTCCAAAGACTCCTAGAAAGTAATGCGGATGTACGAGCTAAAGACAAGGAGGGAAGGACACCAGCTGACGAGGCTGCCCAAAGAGAGCATGAGAGTATCTTGAATATATTACTAGAGCGCTTGGGCAAGGGAAACGAGGCAGAGAGATGGCTAACAGATATTAGTCTCTACCGTGCGGTAAATCAAGCAGACGCGGATAATGTTAGGCTCTTGCTTGGAAAGGGGGCAGATGTTGATGCGAAAATCCAATTCACACCGATTATACATATCGCTATTACACATGAGAGCAACGACGTGCTGCAGCTCTTATTAGCCAATGGGGCTAGCACCAAAGAGAAAGACAGTTTCGGTAGGACTCCTTTACATTGGGCGGTCTATAGAGGCTATAGCACTGGGGTTCAACTCCTACTTGATCACAATGCCGATATCGAAGCAACGAATGCAGATGGGGCAACGCCATTGCATATCGCAGCACAAGAGGGGAGCTTTTTGATGGTGAATAAATTACTCGACAATGGGGCGAGAATAGATGCGAGGGATAGGCGCGGGTGCACTGTGATTGAGTGGATTTTCCACCCTGGGTTAGAAGAAAGTGCTTACATGAAAACGGACCAAGAAGAGCAAGCGATAGCGACAATTCAACTCAAGTGTTGTCTACTTGATATTCTCATTGAAAAAGGAGGGGATGTCAATAACCGGTCCTGTCTTGGGTATACCCCTCTGATGTGCGCCGTGGGAGCTGAGCGTATGGGCAGTGCAGTTTTCGTGCGGCGACTTCTCGAGAAAGGAGCAAATGTTGCGGCAAAAGCTGATAACGGCTATACTGCAATGGATGAAGCAGCTAGGCGAGGTCTGCTGGAAGTAGCCCAACTTCTCCTAGAGTATGGTGCCAATGTGAATCACAAACACGTGGGGTCATTAAGTCGGATTGTGAGGTATGGTGGGAAATCTGTGAATGGTATGACAGCACTCCATGAAGCAGTGAAAAGTACATCATATGAAGTAACCCGTCTACTAATTAACGCCGGAGCGGACATAAAGGCAGTTGACGAAAATGGGCACACACCATTGCATTATGCAATTCGGGGAGTGTTTGGATCTAGACGCATTATCAAGCTATTTCTTGCCCATGGTGTTGATATCAACGCCCATTACGGCAAAAAGAAAGCAACAGTGCTGCACTATGCAGCTATGCTGGCGAATATTGTGATGGTACGTTTTCTGGTTGAGGAGGGGGCTCGAATCGATGCGACTGATATTGATGGGAAGACGGCTCTAGACTGGGTCGAACATGAAGGTCACGAAGTAATGATATTTTCTCTCCGACGGTATATTGGAGAGTTAGAGGGCGGGCGAGGGCTACAATGCACGGGAATTAGCTCGCTCTGAGGTTTAGTACGGAGCTGGTGGGCAGCGCTACCCACAGGTAAAGTCAGTCAAATAATAGCCTCTTGAGTTGTTTTACCTGAATTGATCGCAAAAAACGCTTGTTTGACTGACTTGCCTGAATCTATTGACTGGATTGATCAAGTTAATTGACCAAGTAACTCAAGCAATATACATAAAGCATACAGATTATAGAAAGCAAAGTAGATAGGTAGGTGTAGGTAGGTGTAGATAGGTAAGTAGGTAGGGTGGTAGATAAGGTAATAGGTAGGGTAGTTGATAGGTAAGGTAATAGAATATAGACTAAGTAGATGTAGTGGGGTAGGTGCGAAGGTGTAATGGGGAAGGTGGGGAGTAATGAGACTACTACAGTTTTCGGTGGCTTCTGTACTGCTACAATCCTCCATTTCCAATACAACATCCTTTTGCCCTCGCAAGCCTATTCTGATGTAAGTAGCTAAGTTAGTGGCTAGGAAAGTAGCTAAGTAAATAGCTTAGTAAGTGGCTTGGTAAGTGGCTAAGTAAGTGGCTAGATAAGTAGCTAGGTAAATGGCTAGGTATATAGCTAGGTATGTGGCTGAATAAAAACAGGGTGCTGCTTAGCCTACCTAAGAAAAAAATGCTTTTTTTTACCAAAAAAACAATAAAAAATATTTTTAAAAAAATAGAAAAATTAATTGGAAATAATTGACAAATAACAAGTCAAGTAAAGAATTATTACTTTACCTGCAATCAATTTTAAAACGATTATTTGGACTAGATTAGGTCAATTAATTGACAGTCAGTCAAATAATTACTTTACCTGTGGGTAGCGCTGCTGGTGGGTGCTACTACTTTGTTGGGGCGAGCGGTTAAGCTACCAGCCAAGCCAAAGGCTGGCCCTTGCGATGAATTCTGGCTTAATTCTGAATAATTAAAGTTAGAAATCTCTGAAAGTGCTATTGTGACCGTAGTCAGGCCCCCGGAGGGCAGTGTGTGATTTACACGTTCCGTTTCACTACCCTCCTTTTTTCCCCTCAAAAGCCTATAAAGCTCTTTTAATCAGATTCACGCGATGTCCTCTAGATGGCATTATAGTTACCGACTAAAATAAATAGAACTTTGACGAATAATGCTTAGGTCCTAGAAAAGAAATTCATGATTCGAAAGGCGAGATTTTGCGAATTAGCTGCATAAATCAAAGACTTGACAACGTTTTAGTTTGAGGAGTGGCGTGATGGTATATTGTTACAGTTCTGTTCTGTGACACTTGGCAGTATAATATTCCGCACGCGCTTTAAAGCTGCACTTCAGTCCGAAACGCACTCAGAAATTAGAAAAAACTATAAGGCTGGGTATTAAGAAGTAAATCCGGCCAAATACATCAAAAAAGAAATGACAATAGATTATGTTTTATGAACCGACGATATAGGCTACATCATTAATCATCCACTATAATTAGTGTTATGGAATGGAACTTCGATACCAAACTATAACAGTACTGTACAAAGGTAAAACGTTGTTAGGCTAGATTCTCAACGGTTTACAGTTGCTTGTGCATAGAGCTGTGGTAATGAAACGAAGTATGTAACACATACACACTACGCACTTTAAAAAACTAACTACAATGTTATATAAATCACTTTTAAAGATTTAAAGCTTAAAAAAATAGTAAATAAATAATATAAATATATATTTAAGTATAATAAACTTTTAAAAAAAGCTGCATAAAAAATATATTAGTTATTTTTAATTAGTTATAAATTAATTATTTTTAAAAAAAAAAAAAAAAAACTAAGTTTTAATAATTTAATTAATTTAACTTTTATATAATTAAGTTATTTATATTGTTTTAATTTTTTTTAATTAAAATATAATTGTTTTTAATATATTTTTAATTTAAAATAAACTAAATAAAAATAAATATAATATAAATTTTTTAACAAATTAAAAATATAGTAGTAAATTTAAAAATTAATATATAAATTAATTTAATTTTTTTAATTTTAAAGTTTAAATTAATAAACTTGTTTTTTTAATTTATTTAATTTAATAAACAGTTTAATATTATATTATTATTTTTATTTTTTAATTTTATAAAAAATTTTATTAGTTTTTTTAATAACTTATATATTAATTTTATATTAGTTTTAATTTTATTATTTTATAAATATAATAAGTTAAAATTGTTTTATTAAATTGATTTATTTTTTTTATAACTAATAATATAAGCTTTTAATATTTTTTAAAACTAAATTTTTTATTTTTTTAAAATTAAAGTTATTATTAAAATAATTTAAAGCTATAATATAATTATATTTAATATTAGCTTTATATTTAAATATATTATATTTAAGTAGTAATAGTTTATAATAATTAAATTAAAAAAAAAAAAAGTTAATTAATAAATATAGCTAATTAATTAAAAAATAAAAAAAGTAATAAAAATAATTAAAAATAAAAATTATATAAAATTTTTATTAATTTAATATATATAAATGTTGGTTCAATAGTCGTACGTACTGCGTACGCAGTACGTACAGCCTACAGTTGACAGTACTGTAGACGTACAGTCCAGTCAACTGTACGGCACGTGACCTGCACGGACCTATATAACCTGTACTGTAGCCGAGACCCCCACAAACCTAGACTTACAGAATACAGTATTTTTGACCAGTTTCGACGATCCTGTGACCCCCGTACGCAGTGCGTACAGTACTACCATGGTACAGCCCACCGACACTGATCAGTAGTCCACCGGCGACTACAGATTAGCAACGTGGAAGAGACAGAACGCGTTCGTACGACCGGCTGTGATCGGCCGGTTGGTTGAACTTCTGTGCTATATCCTTGACCCTTTCGTACGACAGCGAGCGGGATGCACCTGTCGTCGAAAGCTAAAGATGCGTCAAATTAGCTATTCGGACGAACAAGATGCGGTATATACGGGAGCGGGATGCTGCGTATATGCTAAATCGACCTTCGTACGGTTAGTCGACGAGACGGCGAGCTATTTCGCACCCTCTGTACCGACCATTTTCGACAATTTTACAGAGCAGAGTCGACTTTGAATCGGCCGCAGTCCGTCCAATAGACTGTAACCGATCGGACAAGACTGTCGAATACCGACAACCCCTCCGTACACCTACCTCTTCGGCCCGTCCCAGCCTTAGACCAACGTACGAAGAAGAAGTCAAGACCTAGTATATACGGGAGCGGGATGCTGCGTATGTACTAGTCGGACGACAAGCGTGAAATTTGTATACTGGAGTTCGGGATGAGCGCAGTATACGGAAATCAACCTTCGTACGACCGAGAAAAACGCGACTTAGTCGGCGCACCACCTAGACCGGCGCCGACACCCTACACCCTACCCCCCCCCCCCCCCCTTTCTCCTACCTCTTTGGACGACGACCTACTATGTCGTCGACCAACCACCCGACTAGGGTTGAGACTAGTCAATCAACTAGTCAATCGGCCAGTCAATCGGCTAACCAGTCGACCGACCAGTCACCTGACCAGGTCCGCGACCAGCCAATCGACCAGGTCGAAGACCAGTCAAAAGGACCCCCTAAGACCCTCTCGGACCCCCTCGACCCCCCTAGGACCCCTTCGACCTCCTAGGGCCTCGCAGGGCTTCGAAAAAGGACCCTTTGGGACCCCCCTTGACCCCTTGATTCTTCGACCCCCTTTGACCCCCTTGGTCCTCGACCCTCCTCGACCCCCCCCCCCGCCCCCCCCGCCCGGGCCCCCCCGGG
>MU378286.1:0-67518 GCA_022495175.1 Hypoxylon argillaceum | reverse complement strand
TTAATTAAGTAAAAAAACGAATTAAAATATTAAAAAAATATAATTAAACTATAATAATATTAAATATTAATAAAAAAAATTTAATATTTAAATAGTTTTTATATAAAATAATATATTAGTTATATTTTAAATTATAATAATTAAAAATTAAAAATTTAAATCTTTTTAGTTTTTTTTATTAATTATTTAATAAAAATAATTATAGCAAGCTATTTTTAATATAATATTATAATAAAAACAAAATATTAAAATATTGTTAATAATAAAAATTTCAATTATATTTTTAATTAAAATTTAAAATATTTAATTATAAAATTTATTATTATAATAATTAATTATAAATAAAACAAATATAATATTAATATTATATAAAATATAAATATAATTATTTAATTAATTTTATAAAATAATATATTTATTGTTTTTTATAATATAATAAATATTAAAATTTAAAATATTAAATTATAACTAAAAAAAATTAAATATTTGTTATAATAATTTATATATAATATTTTATTATTAATTAAACTATAAATTAATAATAAAATATATAATTTTTTATATTTAAATTATAATATATTTTAATTATTAATAAATTTATATATATATTATATAATTAATTATTATTGTTTAAATATAATATTTAATTATAAATTATATTTAAAAAAGTTTTTTTTAAACAAATTTTGTTATTTTTATAAAAATTATAAATATTTTAAAAATATTAAAATATATAATTATAATATTAAAAATTATTAAAATAGTTTTTTATATTTTTATAAAAATTACAAAATTATTTTTTTATAAAAAAATTATATTAAATAATATATATAATTTATATATTTTTAAAAAAAACTATTTTTTTGTAATAAATATAAAACTATTTTTTTATAAAAAAGTTATTTTAAATAATATATATAAACTATATATTTTAAAAAAAAACTATTTTATTATAATAAATATAAAACTGTTTTTTTATAAAAAAATAATTTTAAATAATATATATAAGTTATATATTTTTAAAAAAAAACTGTTTTTTTATAATAAATATAAAACTATTTTTTTATAAAAAAATAATTTTAAATAATATATATAAGTTATATATTTTAAAAAAAATTTGTTTTTTTATAATAAATATAAATATATTTTTATATAAAAAAGTTATTTTAAATAATATATACAAATTATATATTTTAAAAAAAAACTATTTTTTTATAATAAATATAAAATTACTTTTTTATAAAAAAATAATTTTAAATAATATATATAAACTATATATTTTAAAAAAAAATTATTTTTTTATAATAAATATAAATATATTTTTATATAAAAATTTTTTTTAAATAATATATATAAGCTATATATTTAAATTTAATTAAATAATATAAATTAAATATAAATATAAAATTAAAATTATATATTAAAAAATTAAATTTAAATTTAAAATTTTTAATTTATAAATAGTTATTTTTAATATAATAAAAATTTAAAATTAATTTTATAAACTTAATATTTAATTTTTTTTTTATTATAAAATTAATTTTATTTAATTTTAATAAATTATTATAAATTTATTATTTATATATTTTAATTAATCAAATTAAATAATAAATAAACAATAAAATTAAATAAATTAATTTATATTAAAATTTAAAAATTATTTTTATAATTATTTAAATTTTTTTATATATAATATTTTAATAATATTAAATTTTTAATAAAAATTTTTTATATAATATATATTTTATAATTTAATTATTAAAAAAATAATTTTTAAATAAAAATTTATTTATTTTAAAATAAAAAATATTAAAATTTATAATATATATTATTTAATAATAATTAAATATTATAAATATAAATAAATTTATTTTTAAAATATTATAATATAATTTTTAAATTTAAATAAATTAAAAAATATTTTTAATTAAATATTAAATTAATATTATTTATTAAATAAAAAATAAAATTAATAAAATATAACTACTATAAATATAAAATTAAAAAAACTTAGTTTAAATATAAAAAATTATTATTTAAATTTATTTAAAAAAATTTTAAAAATATAAATATTATAAAATAATTATAAAATTAAATATTAATTAAATTAATAATAATATATATATTTAAAAATAGTTTTATTTTAAAATTAATTATATATATTTTATAAAATAAAAATAAAAGTTTAAATAATAAAAGTATTAAAATATAACTAGTTTTAAAATTTTATAGCCAAATAATATTTTTGTATATAAAGCAGACTTTTGCAGCAGATTCTTGCAACATGTTTACAGAGCTGAGATCTTGCTAAAAATGGAAAATCAAGCCTCCAGCGGTTAAGTTGGAACTGCCAGAACTGGGTCGGTGACGCACTGAACCTATGCATCGGGGACAAGCTCATCCTCAGCGAGGAGAGTGATCGCGCGATCGACGGCATGGTGGATTACATCCTGCAGGCGCGCGACGTAGCCTAGGAGTGGTGCAAGAGAGCGCCAGACTCGGCGCGCTTCAAGAGGCCGGGTGGAGAGGTTATATATATATATATCTGGCACTTGTCATGCTTACGACGCTAGGTACACTATGCCCATTGGGCTGGTGCGGGTGAGAGACAAGCCATGGCGGTAATTGCACTTGTTGGAGATGTTGTATCTGCAGAGATGGAATTGGTCTATTTAATACTCTATCCATCAGTCTATGAAATAGCCATCTAAGTAGATAGCTAAGAAGTACGGATAGTGAGTACTTAGATAGTCATGATTATCTCTAGGTGTAATTGTGCACTGTGGTAACTGGAAGACGGATCGAGTCAACACGACTTACAGAATTTATGAAAGTGCCATATCCGCTCCAAAAAGCACGGCGTGAGCTATTTATTATTAAAAACATAATCGTTTTGCCCCAGGATTGTTACTTCACTTAAATTAGTTGCTATATATATATATACCATATGTCTGAGTTGAGTGAGTTGAGGTACTCAGCCATTAGATAAGTCAACGATGAGCCACTCCTGCTTATGAAACAGTGACGACGATGGGCGATGACGCGTGTGGGGCGTATCTAGGCTCCCCCGCTAGACTGCAAGCTCCCTCAGCCCATTTGTTCTAAACTTTGTTCTACCTAGGTAGGTAAACTAACCTGCCTGTACATATGTCACTGCCTACTTACATGTAGGAATCTAGGTTGCCTACCTACCTCCCACCTACCTCTTACTTACCTTGCGATGGCCTACTTTATACCTCCTCGCTCATAATCCCTTCTGACAGCTGGGTGCCAATTCTCTCCCATATACCGATTAGGCCTGATGTGTGGACATTGGTCGGAATAGCGAACTTTATATTAACCATTCTTTATTCCTAGCTTCGCCGCAACCCCCAATTACATCGTAATCCTGTCGTTTCTAGTCGACAGGTGGCTGAGCCGTCCAGCCTTGTATAACCACACCCTGTATCCACGCCCTCTCGTCTCGAGGTGTCCTATCTACCTTGGTAGTTTTACTTTATACCTCGTACTAGGGAGGGCATGCCTATACTCTCTTGCGCTTTGCTGTCTCCTACTACGCACAACAAATCATACCAATATTCGATAGATACCCCCACGCCTTGCTAGGTCAGGTATCGTCAACATGTCCATACGAATCGCGCTCGATAAGCCTCCCGAGTTTTACACGAACCTCGACTTTATAAGCGGACGGGTTATCATAGTCCTGCAACGCCCCGAAACCATTGGCAATATTATAGTCAAGCTAGAGGGCGAGGCCCGGACTGCCCTCATCATCCAGCCCGAGCGCCGCGACGAATACAACGTGCCGGGAAACAGCATCACCGAGAACCACAAGATCCTCTACAGGGTCTTCCAGGTCTACCCCGACGATGCCGTGGCGCTTTCCCTCCAGCCAGGCCTGCACGAGTTCAAGTTCAACTTCAAGGTCCCTCTCAATAACATCTGCCACGATGCGCGAGCCATCAGTGCCATTATGGGAGTCGGGGGCGTCGGGGGCGTCGGCAACGGCGGCATCCTGGGCAAGGGCGGCTTTCGCACCATGGACGGCGCAAAGCAGCTGATGTTGGCCCACGTCAAGTCTACCCTGCCTCCTTCGCTCACCGGGTTCCCCCAAGAGGCCGAGATACGGTACTACCTCAAGGTGACGATTCAGCGCCCCGGCATCTTCAAGGAGAACTGGCGCTACCAGGTCGGGTTCAAATTCCTGCCCATCGAGCCGCCTCGGCCCAACTCGCAGAAGCAGGAGGCCTTTGTGCGCCGCCCTTTCGCCTTCAAGCCACGTACGCCACTCTCGGCACGGAGGTCTTTCTTTGGCACCAAACCACCCAGCAGCCCCAGCGGCATGGGCCCGACTCCCCCCTCCGTCGAAATGTCGGCGCGGTTGCCGTTCCCCTCGATATTGACTTGCAACCAGCCGCTGCCTCTGCGCCTCATTGCGAAGAGACTCGTGCAGTCGCAAGAACAAGTTCATCTGACGGCACTCGAGATTGCCTTGGTCGGCTATACGCATATGCGCGTGTCCAATTTCGAAAAAGTCGAGCAGACTCGGTGGATTGTAGTGTCGGCGCTCAACCTCTCCATAGCACTGGGCTCGCCGACGGATCCGGTCGACTCGGAATTTGAGGTGCCCAATACTATATGGGCAGCGCAACGGCTCCCAAACACGGTCGCGCCCTCGTTCAGAACCTGCAACCTCTCGCGGCGGTATGGGCTCGAGATCAAGCTTAGTTTGAGCTGGGGCCTGCGAGGCGCCGGGAAAAGCGGCGGCATGCTCCCCCAGGTTATCTCGCTTCCGTTGACCATGTCCAAGATTGAGGTGTACTCAGGCATCAAGCCGCCTGCCCAGCTACTTCAAGCAGCCACCACGGCCACGGCTACTCCCTCTGCCGGTGTAAATACCACTCATAATAATAATCATAATAATACCAATGGAAATGCGGCAAACCCGCGGCCGCCGCCTCGCCCGAACACAAACGGGCGCCCGTCCATCCCGGCGAGACCCAGCGATCCGCTATATCCGCCGCAGCTAGGGCCGGATAACGTGCCGGCGTACGACGACGCGCCCCCGAGCTACGACGAAGCCATGGCCGAGTCCCTCGCTGGGCCACAGGATCGTCCCGCCTACAGCGGCGTCACAGCAGAGAATGCGCCGAGCACAATGCCCCCCGACAAGTCGGCACAGCGCTAACGCATCGGGCCTCGAATATTCTGAGGGAACACACGGTTCGTCCTTAGAAACGTTATTCCAGTTCACGGGAACTACATTAAGCGCGAGGAAAATAGAACGGCTCACAGCTAATGCTGGAAGACGATCACCTATGCTGAAAAACAAGCACTGTAATTTTTTAATCCTTTTTGTTGGATGCATGTATGAGTAAATGATACCCTTTCTCCTTTTCATCTCTCAACGGCAAATCATCCTGCATGCTGGCGTCGAGCACTCGATAGAGGATAGGGCTCGGGCTTAGATATGGGAGCTACGACATTAAACTGCGACTAGCATTCGTTGACTGACTAGTTCGCTAACCCGGGACATAGATACATCTAGGCAGACACCTGGTACTTGTAAATTGAGTAATATGAACTAATGGACTATCCTCTCTGTCTGGCTGTTGGGGACTGTGCTTGTGTTTTTTCGTCTAAGTACCTTAGGTATCTACCTAGGTATGTAGGTGGGGTACCTATTCTAGGTATTATAGTAAGGATATATAATCGGTACAAAATATATGACCGACGTAGCATATATTCGTAACAACTACCTCGCAGGTTCTATTTCCCCCAACCGTAGAGTCGACAATCGAGAAAAGGGAAGATAGACCCAAAAGGAATTATCTTTCTCGCCTTGCATATGGTAGCGTAGGATGACGCATACTACGAGCAAACACGAAGGCGAAAGTACAACTGTGGCAATATTTGTATATATAGATGACAAACGCGCGATCTATATACAGCTATGCCCAAGATCTAGTCGGCCATGAAAATGCGATCAAGTGCGCGAAGGCTATCTAGGTATGCTCAACATGTAACAAAACCATAAGAATGATTTCCTCCTCGGACGTGTCTCTGGTTTGAAATGCCATCTATGCAGCGAAGGCGTGCCGGTCTAGGAGGCAACGGGTATCACCCGAGACTAGGAATTGCGGCGACGGCTGTCTTCTAGATCTGAATTGGGTGCTTCCTCCTAGCGTGACCCGATTGCTGAGTGATGCCCCACTGGGGTAGCCCGTGTCGGCGAAGCCGTGAGATGCTTAGGCAGGTGCTCGTGGCTTCTACTTAAGGGTGTTCTTCACGCGCTTCTCAACGGCGTTTAGGTATTCAGTGGTAGTCACGTAGTCCTCGCGGGCTGTCTTGCCGCAGGCCAGGGCCAAGTCCTTGGTCATGATCCCGTCAATGTCTACGGTGTCAACGCAGGCCTTCTCGAGGGCTTCGGCGAAAGCGACGAGTTCGGGAGTGTCGTCGAGCTTGCCGCGCTGGATAAGACCACGGGTCCAGGCGAAGATGCTGGCAATGGGGTTGGTCGAGGTCTCGCGGCCCTTCTGGTGCTCGCGGTAGTGTCGCGTCACGGTGCCGTGGGCGGCTTCGGACTCGAATGTCTTGCCGTCAGGTGTGATCAGGACGGACGTCATGAGGCCGAGCGAGCCGAAGCCTTGGGCTACGATATCGGACTGCACGTCACCGTCGTAGTCTAGCATCGTAAGTTAGTGCACTGGGTTACACATGATGCTTGGATTCTATGACTTACTCTTCAAGGCCATGATGTATCCACCAGAGCTCTTGATCATCTGGGCGACCATGTCATCGATGAGGCGGTGCTCATACCAGATGTTCTTGGTCTCGAATTCGGGCTTGTACTTGGTATCGTACAGCTCCTGGAAGATATCCTTGAATCTTCCGTCGTACTTCTTGAGGATAGTGTTCTTGGTGCTCATGTATAGCGGTAGGCCCTTGTCGAGGGCAAGCTTGAAGCTCGCGTGCGCGAAGCCGGTGATGCTCTCATCCGTGTTGTACTGCGTCTGCGACACACCGCCACCCTGCTTGAATTGGAAAACCTCGATCTCCTCGGGCTGGCCACCTTCGGGGGTGAAGACCATGCTTAGCTTGCCGGGACCAGGGATGACGCGGTCCTTGGCTCGGTACTGATCGCCGAAGGCATGGCGTCCGATAATGATGGGCTTCTTCCAGCCCGGCACGAGTCGAGGAACGCGGGGGATGACGATGGGTTCGCGGAAGACGGTACCGCCAAGCGCATTTCGGATGGTGCCATTGGGAGACAGCCACACTAATAGAAGAGAAAACGGGTTAGTATAGTGACGAGTAGGGTTCATGTAGTGAGTGATCCGCGCATGGGTAAATTGGCTACGTCAGGGTCCTGTGCGACTGAATGGGGCAGAGGCATGCGGGGTCAAGCACGCTGCTGATCAATATGCCATGCAAGTATGTATGACTGCAGCGCCGGAAGCAACGGCCACGGCTACGGCAACGGTGATAGTAGCAGTGGTAGCGGCATGAGGAGAGATGCATGCTAGATGGGCATGGCTTACTTTGCTTGAGCTTAAACTCCTCGACGCGCGCCTCGTCGGGGGTGATGGTGGCGCACTTGACACCCACCGAGTACTTCTTAATGGCCTCGGCGGCATCGATGGTGACCTGGTCGTTGGTCTCGTCACGGTACTCGAGGCCGAGATCATAGTACTTGAGGTCGATGTCGAGGAAGGGGAAGATGAACTTGTCCTTGATGTCCTTCCAGATGACCCTGGTCATCTCATCGCCGTCTAGCTCGACGACGGGATTCTTGACTTTGATCTTCTGCGCCATGTTGTTTCTGGTATAGTGGAAGAAAGCTACGGGTACAGCAGGCCGGGCGAGGGGAATGGGTGACGACCTGAACAATGGACGTGCCGATCTGGGGAGGGAAGAGGGCCGGACGAGACGGGCGACGGCTGGGAATGCAGCACTCATGATGATAGGAACCGGACGAGCGCAAGGTAGTTATACGCCAAGTAGTGTGCAACGAAGGATTCAAAGGTGGTGATGCGATAGCACTGACAGCCGAAGAAGCCAATCGTATCGAGAAGTGTAGCCGGGGCTGCTGGAGCCGAACGGGCCAAGGGACGGCAGCCAGGAAAGGGAAGAAGCTTCGGGTACTGGTGGTTATAAGTGGCGATTTGGAGGGCCGTCTCAAATCTGCAAATTATTTAAGGATGTCTCGTTTCCCGCGCTGTCGCCGCAGGCTCAATCAATCAACCAAGACCGATACCAAGAGGTGCCGATCGATGTCAGATTGCAGATTGCAGATTGCAGAACACCAATTTCAGTCGACGAATGACTACACGATGCAACCAACAATGGAATGACGAGGCGAAAGAGAAAATAAAAATAAAAATCGGGAACAAGCTATTTGGCAGGGAATGGGTCGCCGATGACGGAGCCCCTGGCTAAACTTAGTCGCTCAACATTCATCTACCTACAGTAAAGTAAGGTGTTCGAGAAAAAAAAAATACAGTTGGTTACGCATACCTATCCTAGTGCAAGTGCGCGTCGATGATGCTGGCCATCCCCTCGCTATATAGCCAGCTGAGACGACACGGTGAATCAAGTCACGGGTTGCCCTGTCAGAAGGGGGACGGAAGGGTAGAAGCAGCTTGTCCGAATTGGCAGTCGGCTCCCCTGTACGCTGTAAGACGGTTTTTGGGGTACGCGGGTGAGGCCACAATGGCGCTCTGTGAATGGGCTGCGGTAGCTCTGCTCGCCCTGCCCGCTGCGTCCAGTTAGGGCAGTTGTCCCTTGAAGTCCAGGGTAAAAAGCAGCAAGTGAGGGGAACCCGCCCCCTACCTCCTAACTCCCCGCATTCTACCGGCCCTGTGCCGTCACCTGTTCACCATTCCGCGGTGCTGCCGAGGAAACGAGAGGTGTCACCCAGATACACCCAGATAGGTAGGTAAAACCACGCCATTTCGTCGTTCAGAGCTGCCGGTTTCTCTTCTGTTTGTTTGGGGGATGTTGACGACGACGGATGCGAATGTTACATTGCATGGTTGAATCGATCAGGGAGCCTGGTCGGTTTCGCGACATGTTCATCTGGATGGGTACTCTTTCTCTCTCTCTCTCTCTCTCTCTCTGTCTCCCTTTCTCCTCTGCTGTCTTAACTGCTCACTTCAGTCTGCCGCATCGTAACTGGCGGTCGGAAAGAAGGAGAATAGGGTTGAGTTAGAGAGTGAGAGCATCCTCATTCTCCATCTTTATGAGATATTCAAGGGCAGGAAGACATCTCCAGACACCTGTTTTCATCTTGCGCCCATGTCGCAACGCAAGGTTTATTCATTAGATAGATTTAGCCCCAAAAGGTCTGATCAGCGGTAGACAGCACAGGCATTCCGTGATTAGCCACCGGCACGGCACATAGCGACAGATAGCCGTCTTTCGTCGGTATTTAATGAACTCGCATCAGAATGTGTCGCGCACGCAGCGTATCGCATCGTATCGCATTGCATCCCATCATTCAACTTCCCAAGTACAGTCTTGGTCTATGCCATCAGTGATTGATTGACAAGACCCGAGTTTCTGTCTTCTTTTTTAGTTGACTCGGTCTTGCGACCTGTTTCCACGACAGCGCAATCAATATTCGTGGTTGACAAAACCGTAGCCAGAATGAGATCAGCGGCCAAACCGAAGGGTGCCTACCTATCTTTACGAGGTAGTCTATTCGTCTCGAGTATATACCAGGTAGGCAGGTAGGCAGGTAGTCGGATAGTGTAGTGTCCAAGCACAGCAAGAGATAGGCGCCTTTACCTACCAACAAGAACTGTTACCTTATATACCTGCAGTTAGGTACTTGATCTTGGGTAGTTGCAAACAAAAGGGACCTCCTGACCAGAGGACGCAGGCTTAGGTAGTGAGGTCGGCAGCTGTCCTCAGTACCTACCACCTACTTAGAGATCAGGTATAACAATCTGACTATCCTGAAGTATTCGTGGTCCTGCACATGCACATGCACCTGCACCTGTGTACCGCAGCGTGTCAGGTAGACAGAGGTATTCTGTACGTACTCTATAGTAGGTAGGTGAAAGTAGTACGCATATGTATATGAATATGAGCGAATGAGTGTACCTAATCATTAATGAGTATATGAGTGGTGTGAAGGAGCAGACAGGTACACGTATGTAAATTCCGTCATACAGTCTAAGTCAGGTAGGTATTTAGTCTATGCGTAGCTTCAGCTTTGATTCAATCCCTGACTTACAAGTGTGGCCTAATGTAGGTAGTCCAGGTAATAATGCCACAGGGAAGTTGCTCTGTTCCCTCCCCTGGTCTTGTTATTAATTATAGACAAGTAAGAGAGAGGTAAGTACATGTACTATGTGCTGGGTCGTGGCAGCTCCAGGTTTATGACTTGATTACAGTAGAGTAGTACATGTATTCTATATAAAATATAGAGAGCACTGTAGGTATCATCAGTCCGCCAGTCAGTCAGAAAGTAGGTAAGTGCTACCCAACCCGTGGTCTGGCCAAAAAAAGACAGGAACCAGAGGTAAAAAAAAAAAAAGGGTCCTCGAAACAGTCCAGAGTTCCCGGGCCTACGAACTCAAAACACCACCCCCCAAGCTCCAAGCTGTTTTGAGCGTCTCCCCGGATGTCACGTTATTTTCTTATTTTCCCTCCTCTTTGGCTAACTTTGGCGACCAGCATAACGCGAAACGCGAACCGAACTGGAATACAGTGCTGTACACTCCCTACACTACACTCCCTGGAGATACACCACACAACACAACACCCAGTCTAGTCTAACTCTATTGTGCGACCGGCACAATCGATCCCTCCAACCCGGCCTTTTTCTCCCATCTCCCACCACCTCCCGCCTCCCACCTCCCATTCCTCAGGCGCTCAGGCGCTCAGGCTAGACTAGAGAACCCCCTGTACAGCATACCCGTAGCTTGCTTGCTTGCTTTCCTGCTTGCTTTACAGTACCTACCTACTTCGCTTTGCTTTGCTTTGCCCGCCCAATATGCTTGTTTACTGCTGACCGAGTCGAAGCCGAGTCGACGTGTACCCAGCTTTCCCTCCTCTCTCCTCTCATCATACTCGACTCTCATTCTCCTGCTTTCACTCTCTAACTTGTGCCGGTTGCTATCGGATCCTCTAATCCTAATATCTACTCGCTTTTCCTTAGCTCTGAGCTCCTTGCTGCTGCACTATTATGCCCGTTGAGCTTCGGAAGCGTAAGGCGCCTGCGCCCGCGCCCGCGCCTGAGCCACCTGCTAAGAAGCAGTCCAAGGCCCCAAAGGTCGCAAAGGTCGCGAAGGTCGCGAAGGTCGCAAAGCCAGCGACCAAGGTCAAGGCAAGCGCCAAAAGCGCCGTCACCGCTGCCGCCGCAAAACCTGCCGAGACCAATGGCTCTCCTAAGCCGGGGAAGCCCGTCGTCGGCGGTGTCATTTCTCTTGACGGGTTTGGTGGCGAAGTCGAGACCAACGACGGCGCAAAGACAACCCTGAAGGCCCTCGTCGACGAGAGCACTAACGGCGTCGTGCTCTTTACCTACCCTAAGGCTTCTACGCCAGGCTGTAAGTACACCTTTGATCGAGTTACGCGCGGACGTCGATAGCTGACGACATGCGCAGGCACCAATCAAGTCTGTCTGTTCCGAGACTCCTACACGGATCTCACCAAGGAGGGCCTCCTCGTCTATGGTCTTTCCACAGACTCGCCCAAGGCGAACACCACCTTCAAGACTAAACAGAATCTACCATACCCGCTTCTTTGCGACCCAGGCGCCACCTTGATTGGGGCTATTGGGCTCAAGAAGACGCCCAAGGGTACGACGCGTGGCGTTTTCGTAGTGGACAAGACTGGTAAAATTCTACTTGCGGAACCTGGCAGCCCCGCCGGTACTGTAGATGCAGTCAAGAAGCTCGTCGCAGCTGGCGGCATCTCGGCTACGAAAGAGGAACCGGTCGCCGGCAAGCCCACTAATGGACAAGCCACGGAGGAGAAGAAGGCTGGAGAGGTCGCCGAGGAGTCCGCCAAATAATTGCGACTTGGGGAACGGTTCGGATGAAATTTGATACTGGCTTCAATTTAATAATCCCTGAGTCTCTATATCTTCACCCTGTATTACCGCATGTGCTTGGCCCGTGTTCCTTCGTCCCCCGCCTACCATCTCCCGTCTCCCCCGCTTCGTTTTGGATGGCTAGCAGACTGCAGCATGTCACGTGTGTTGCTTCCCGCCCTTTTCTATAATATGCGCCTCGGTTCTCAGGTTCCCAGACATTTACTCACTCTTACCTATCGTCGAAAAAAAAGATATCGATTTGATATATGGTGTCTATACATCCCCCCCAGTGTGTTATTTGCGGCAGGGAGTGCCCTGACAAGTCAGATCGATGGCTTGCAGTAACCTTTCTACTTCAGCAGAGATCAGGTGATTGGGCCGTGCCTAGATAGCTTTACAGGAGATGAGCAACCCCTCGGGCGCTTCTGTGCTCTCTTACTTGCACGGTCGCTGGGACTAGAGACAACCTTGGCAGGTCCTTTAGCAGCAAAATTGACTCGGGTGATCGTAGAACTAAAAATCCAGACGTTATCTCTTTATTATATATTGATGTCACATAATCATACCGCCCCCCCAGACCCCGTCTCAATCATGGCAAATTCGAATAGGAAGCAGTCTTCGTATTTTAGGGTTACCATCATTAAAGAAAAAACGTAGAGTAGGTAAACTTTCACATGTGGCGTTAGATGCGAGCGGTCCCGCGATATGCTTGCCAAAAGCTGGCCCTCAATTTGCGTATTACAACATCGAGAGTGCAGACACAATTCATACGCATCCATCCATTCTCTACTCTTAGTTATATGCTAATGCGCTTAAGCTGATATCAACTCTACGAGCCGAAGGTCTAGACAGCATTGTCTTCATCACACTCAGCTACTATTAATGTAATACTCGACACCTCAAAACCACGGTCCGCTAGTGGAATATGCTCAGAAAGCGTTCGTTCGTGATGAGTTTCAACTAACTATAAGGGGCCCCATTAGCATTTTTATTATTCCGGGCCTGAGGTTCATCTAGATAGACTGGCCTTGGATCGCTTTAGATGGTATCGCTGACTTGAGGAAGCCTAGCCCCACGACCGAGTAAAGCTCATCCTAGCTATCTCTGCTACACGCGAGTCTGAAAGGGCGTTTCGAAGTTCTATAAGGTCTCAACGTGGTAATGCAAACAGACGTTCGTTGAACCTCGACTTGGCGAACATCACATGCCACAAGCTGGTGAACAAATGCCCTGCACAAAGGTTACATCACATATTGGTACGTTGGCGTGGGCTTGGCTATGCGCTCCGGCGAGTTGCTCGCCTTCTCGGTTATGACTTTAGATTCAGGCTACATTCGATAATACACATCTAGCGGGAGCTACTCTGACTTACGTCTAGATAACAAGACTGGAATTTCCCGAGTACCGAGCGAGATTTCGGTAACCGTAAGTAGCGGGTTAATATAATCCTCTGTAACAGAGTATATGCCCAACAAGGAGCAAGAGGTTGCTCATACCATTCATTCGTTGCGTAGTCAACTATAACCCTCTTCGAGCCCTCCCCTCCGGCATCATTACAATCATCTAAAACAACAATAATCAAACCGATGTTCCATTGATGCAGCCTCGTCCTTCCGCGCGGGTTAGGCTCTATAGGAGTATACACATTGCTCTAGGCACCCGTAGTACGCCGATCACCAAAGACACCGACAGCATCAAAGCATCAGGGGTACGGCTTCACAAAAGGTAGTCAGCTTGTAACAACTAGCACTATTAAAAGGATGCATAGCCTTTATTTTATTTAACATGCTATACCGTTGCATTCTAGGATCCGAGGAATGGAAACGGCTTGATAATTAAGCACCTCATCCTACCATAGGTCTTTGATGGACCCATGACTCCAAATCCTATCAAACACCGCCATATGCAAACGCGCTGCTGTGTACCATGAGGGCTAACTGAGATTTGTCGGTTCTCGCTCGCAAATCTTGAGCCGTCATGTTCGAACTACATTTACTGCCGCCGGTATGCCGGTAGACAATCGGGCATTGTTGCAGTTTCTTTAAAGTGCAGGTATGCGTATGCACAACATATCTATCTGCCTAATGCATTGACGCAATGTTCTGATCTGCGCAATGCTGCATGGCCTGGGGAGATAAGCAGGCAGACGGACAAACGTAGAAAAAAACAAAACGAAAACAAAACAAAACCAACTCAACCAACGCCGATTGATCGGGCCTCACAGCCCGTCTAACTCGAAACGAGCAGGGGCCACACGATCCATGATGAACCGTTCTGCCTACAGTTAACAACTCCGGTGACCGAGACTCCTATCTACCTGAAGAATGACAAAAAGGTTGAGGGGGGGACCAGGAGGAGTGAACATAGACGAAAAGAAGGATGTAAAGGAAAGAATGCAATAAGAAATAACAAAGAGTTCTATGGTATCCCCGTAGTCCGTCTATGGTGTCCGTGTGTGTACGCAATATGGTGCGCGCCCCAGGTGTTTTTCCCACCTTTTCTTCGATCTTACACGCCGACCAATCATACGCCACATCGCAGTGCATCAGCATGCGCGCCTTCGCCTCCGCCCCGTGGTACAGACACAAAACGCTAACGAAGGGACATGCAAGGTGCATGACAGAAAACCTCCGGGTGTCGTCTCACCCGAGGCGATGGAAGGATCGCGCCTCGCTGGAGAGAGAACAGGAAGTACAGTACAGATAGCAAAGGTAGGAAAGAGTGAAGATAAGTGACCCGGCCCTTGGGCGATGTGATATGAAGTGTAATGGATTAAGACAACATATGATAATAAGAATGATAACAGATTCAGGACGGGAAAGATACTCGGAGGCCTGCAGAATGCTGGAACCAAAAAAAAAAAAAAAAGGTCTAGGAAAAGAACATGGCTTTCTTCGTGCGTCCCAACACCCAACCGACATCAGATAAGCATGTAGAGCATGCGTCTACGGATGAATGTAGAAGGTAATCGAGGAGCGAAACAAACAAGTAGGTAAAACATAAGCAAATAAGAACACCGGCGAAACAGAAAAGCAGCCTGGCTACCCCGTCCGAAACCCCATGTTTTTTTGTTGCGACGCTGCGGCGTTGCGGCGCAGGGTTCAGTTTTCCCCCACACAATAGAGTGCCTACCGGCATGTCGCACATAACGTCGTCGTTCGTTGTCCACATATACATACGTTGCTTATGCCAGCTCCCAATGACTAAACGCCCCAAGAACCCATAGAGGAATAGTGGTAAATGTAGTGAAATCTTGACCTCTAGACGGGATGCAGTTGCTGTATTGGGAGTTGCTGACATCCCGAGAAGTTTCTGTCGTATGATTTCTTGCTGGTTTTGTTATTTTTCTTTTCTTTTCCGGTGTCAGATATGTAGGACTCTGATGTTAGATGCGGTTTAGCGGCGGTGCAAATCATAGGGAAAAAAAGAAACTAGGCTTTCTATGAATTAGCCATGTTCTGAGTTCCATACCCACACTCCATAAGCAGGATAATACACCCAGCTGAAGGCGAGGAGCTGAGTTAAACCAAGCTAAGCCGAGCTGCGTAGCTTAGCTTCGCGAGTTCTGTAGTATTGTCTTTGCGTCTCACAGCTAGTTCCGCATGCTGAGCAAGTATAGCCATGCTCCTCAACCTTGACACGCGTCAGGCAACGCGCACAGCGCCACCATTCGGGTTTGAGTGTGCGACTATCCCACCATTTCTCATCTTCCCTACCTGAGGAGCCGCGGCGCGGAATGAGGTCCTCGCAATGATAATCTCGAAAGTGGTCGCGCTGGTGGTCCCTGCGATGAAAAGGGTCCCTAGACCGCTGGCACCTTTTCCAGTCACACGGGAATTTTGGCTTCTTGTCGGCAGGTGTATGGCGCTGGCTGTAGTGCCGTTCAAGATCGGCCTTCCGGCGAAAGCTCCTCGTGCACTCTTTCTCCAGACAGACATACACGCCATCGTTTGTCTGGGGGCGTGGACTTTATGAGAGTTCTTTTAGCAGCGAATTACATAGTTAGGGGGAGCGAAGCAAGCCTAACTTACACCATGGCAGATATATCCTCTGCGGCCCTCGTCGCTGGGTGCTGAGCTGTAGGTCTGAGACCTGGTTTCAACTTCCAGTAAGCCTGCTGCCCAGGGTCTACCATGGCGATAAAGTCATAATAGTCCCACCAGTTGTTTTGGCCGCTGGTATTGTAGTCGTTTTCATTGCCGGCAATGGATTCGAGATTAGATATATATGGAGGATTATAGCTCATATGGGAGAAGGCAATGTCGTTATTAGGATCGGATAAGGGCGACCATAGATAATCGTGATTATCCAAGGGCATAGAGGACCAAGCAGAACTATATACTCCGTATTCCGAGCTTGGGGACTCTACCAGCTCGCTGCTGCACGACGTAATCGAGCTCTCTCCAGAAGGCTCCCGGGACATGGGCGTGCCGGCACTAGAACTAACCGTCCATTCTGACGAACCTGGGCTTTGTGGAGGGTAGAACCCGTCCTGGTTGTATAAGAAGCGTTGTTCAAATAACTGGCTCATAGTAGTGGTTGGGTTTTGAACCAGTATGGCGGATGGACTCAAAAGACTACCGGCATGTGTTCCGGGGTCTTCATACGAGAGCGTTAAACATGCACTATGAAGCTTATTAATGCTTGTCTCTTTTGGAGTTGTCGCTGACCTCGGAGCGAAGAGCGGGCAGCTGTGTTTTCAGCGGGGGTAAATTCACTGGATGAAAGCAGGAACTCGATGTAGTTAGGATGGTAAGAATCTTCAAGGGCAGCGGTGCGTGGCTGAGGGCGGTAAAATAGATGGGATTTGGTGATACAGGATAGAAATGCTGATGTGTGCTGAAATACTGGGACACCTATTACCTTAATACATGAAGGGGGGGCATGAGCAGCCAGCCTGCCACCGAGAAGCTCCCATTGCTTGGTCATAGGTCCACGGCAAGGCTAAAAATGCAGAATCAGATATGGTGAGGCGGACGGTGACTACTGACAACTTCACGGGATATACAGACCAGACCAGACTAGACGGAAGAGTTTCCGAGATTCCCTCGATAACCAAAAGGGAGAAAGAATAAGACGGGTTACCTACCAACCTGTTAAGGTAACCTAACATGGTTCTACGAGAACTAAGATCTCATCGCCTTGTTGATAAGATGATCGCTGTACTGCTACTGGACGGGCAGCAAGCAGAGCCACGCATCGAGATGACGGTGAACAAAAAAAGCGCTAATGCGCGTTGAAGGATGCTTTACGCATACATATCGCGATACCAATAGTAGAAGTCGAAGGCCGACTCTCGCAGCACACGTCTGAGCTCAACCTATAGACTAGCCCGAAATGCCTGTCGGCAGTTTACCTTCGGTGTGTAGGTGAGTAAGTCTTTGGCCCTCCGTGGAGAAATGTATTTAGAAAAAGGGAATATCCGAATCCTGTATTCCATCGCTAGGTCTTACCAATCACGATGGGGTTGGCATCCAGCCCAATCGACAGCCCAAGGAGACCCAATTGTGCCCTTCCGGGGCTTCAAGTAGGGCTGGCATAAGTGTCGATAGGACTTGGAGAGGACTGCCGGCTAGAGGGTCTGAAGTCTGAAGTGCAGTTTTTTCTTGGTGGGAGGAGAATAAGTGTAATTGGACTGAGCCGACTCATACTAGACATTGGGTTGTAAATGGCGCCTCGGAGGATTTCTTGGAGGTATTCTACCTATATGCAGCATATTTTGTACGTAGCATAGACCAAACAAAGCTGGGGTAGGTTCAGTACATGGCAACCGGTGGCACAGCTGTATCTCGTAGGCACTTCTCTCATACTCTAGACAAGATTCTCGATTGTAGGCAGGTATCCCACCAAGTGCTACGCCACGAAGAGGGGCATATACATAACGGCGCGCGCGCGTTACGTCAGGTCAACAGGGACTTAGGGTCCGAGGTTGGAACGCAGCGCGTGCCAGTTGGGTTGTCTGAAGGGCACAGATCGATACGACACAGCCGCCACATAACGATGCATTGCCATACACCACTTGGCAGCTTGTGACCAGCAGGTAACGATACGATGGTATTAATGAGGACGAGGTGGAGGAGGAGGAGGAGGGGGGAGGAGGGAGGAGGGCGGGCTGACTCGAGATACCTAGTGTGTGTATGTGTGCGTATGTATGCGTATGTGTGTGTATGTGTGTATGTGTGTATGCCTGGCCGGTCGCCTACTTCAGGTAGATAGGATAGGAGGGAGGTAGTGTTCCCGGCAACCTGGCAACCTGGCAACCTGGCAATCTGGCCCTTCCTGCGCGTATGGTTGCCTTCATATTCTCATAGCTCCTAGGTCCTTGCTGCTGAGGTGGGGGTAGCCGATCTGCTCGGCCAAGCAATTTTGGCGTTTCGTATTATTTTTTTTCTTATTCTTCTGTCATGATTTAGTCCAGCTGTTCACAGCGACACCAAGCCAAGCGGCAGGCGGCCGTACGAAGTCCGTTTCCACTTCCACGCCACGTCGTACGGGATGGATCAAGTACATATATGTAGGTATATGCAGTTTGCCAGTATCGTAGCAACGTTTCCGGTCTGCTCGGGACCACGCGTAATCGATTGAGTCAGAGCCATGCGGCTCTGATGTTGGATTTGGAGGCAGCAATAGGATAAAACCCCCGATAGGCGATAGATGGTGGGCCCCAGAAAACGAGGCGGCTTACCTAGTACCTACCTACCTAAGCAGTACAGTAGGAGGTAGGTATCTATTGTAGGCGTAGCGCCGTAGGCATTGAGCACGTAGACCCCCCAAGCAAGCCCCCGGTTCAGCTCTGTTTCTGTGCAGTGGTCCATTTCTGGGGGAGTCCCCACAGCTGTACCTATAGGTAGGTTAGGTAGGTAGGCTGCAGGTCATCTTCGCAGGTAGGTAGGGAATCCTTCTAAACACCTCGCCGTCAGCTCTACCGTAGACTAACTACTAGGTACTACCTGACCTTTACCTGCCTACATCTCGACTGATGGAGGTAGTACTTTAGGCACTGTAGGTTCCTAAGGCACCGTTGTGTGGGCAGGTAGGTGGTAGGTAGGTGGGTAGGTACAGCAGACACCTAGAAATCTGTGAAGCCCGATCGACCAATCCAAATCCAATGCCTGTCTGTTGACGAATGAAGATTTCCTATTCTCTCACCGAAGCTCTCTCCTCGGTCATCTAAGTAGGCACCGGGCAACACTCGGAATACAAAGATGGGAAAACCCTCGCATAATCGAGGCGAGAAGCTCCAACGTTCTGCTTGCCTCAAGCAGCTTGACCCCTAACCCGCATCGACGCCTTGTCCCAGCAATGCACACCTGGCTTGCATCGATCGTCTTCATAAGTGCGCCATAGGATCACCGCCATGGGTCGGAGGGATTGGTGCTGATGGCCCTGATAGGAACCGCCATCTGATACCCCAGCAAATAGTTAGCTGTGGACAGCACTGTAGTCGGTATCAGTTGGTATGTGGTGCTGTCGGCAGATAAGCTGCCTATACGGCATGTGAAAATCTCGGCTAGGCAGGCTTACTTACGCATACCTACGTACCTATTACTGCACGCAACGGAGGGCCGATATGTGCGTGTGATCCTTCGCTGCTGCAACAACTCGGTCTCGATAGGACAATCGGCTTCGGTGAGACCAGCAGAAACGTCTTTCATAGGCACGTTTCTGGCTCAGGTACATTAGAAGTTATAGGAGCCTCGTCATAGCTACCATCGGTCTTCATATACCTTCACGTTGGGCTCCGTCGTCTTCGTGGGTTGTAGCAATTGGGCATCTACACATTGCTTCACGCACGTCGCGGTGTCGCAATGGTGCCACGTCTCCAGCCTCGCATGCTGAGTGTGTCGGTACCGCCTCACGGAGTGCCACTCTTGTTGCCATTCTTAGATGCATGCATAGACCATTAGTCAACTACCTATTGGAATTGGAACTTGCTAGCCGTCATGCAGGTCATCAAGACCTCACACTACCTACTTAAACAATACGACGTTGAGGTTGGTTGGAGCAGGCCCATTGCCCTAATTTGCCGTGAGGCAAAGGCTCTTGAAGACGAATGACGAATGGGAAACAGGTCTATCTACCATAGATTCTAGCCCGGCCGCATAGCTCCAGACCTGCACGTATATCTCTACGAGAACGACGCACCTACGTAATGCACCGCCGTAGATCGGAATCTTATTCCCCCGGATATGACAAGTGTTGAGACGCGGTCTTGTTCCACTATTTTATTTCCACGTGGGGAAGAACCATAATATTGTTGCACTATCACATGGCCTCCACGGGTTGAGCCTTGAGGCTGAGGCGCATATTGTCACTAACGTCTCATCAAAATGAACCTGCGTCACCTACGGAGTCACTTGATGGCAGTGAATATAGAGGAAATCTGTTTATGTGGCATATACACAGTAAGCTATATACGACTTCTCTTGCTGACGGCATCAAACATAGAATCTATGAAGAAGATCATTCCTTGCGTTCATAACTTTTGTGTTTCATTAACTCTTCTGTAATGAATATATAGAACCATCTAACGGGAAATAAACTATGCACTACTCACACCACGTGGTTAGAGAATGGGAACTCTAATACATCATATTCATGATGGAGCTGCACAAATTTCCAATATGGCGGATAGCCAGTCGGAGTATTTCGAATACATCAGCAATCCCTCTACGATTATAACCCTTCATCAAGTTAAGGCTCGTAGTATCATAAACATAGAAGCTTGAGCGCTAACATAATCTCGTTCTAGACAACAAGATAAGTCTATGTTGATCACATCCCAGTAAATTGGACTCCTTCCCTATTTGCTCGATTCTAAAGATCTAGCGAGCACGTTCCATCTCCTCCCTAGCCATATTAGCTGTTGTTTTCGACAAGACCGATGAGAATACAGTGGCCGAATGCGGGCTCAATACGATCAACTAGGTGGCTTTAGCTGATCGGAATGGGATCCCCGATCGTGAAGACGATCTAGATAAGGGGTGCATGAACGGAGTGGTTGCCTTGCGAGGAGTCTGATCAGGCTTTTCTTTAGGTCATTAGTATCATGGAGTAATAATAATAACGATGACATTAATAAATACACTAAGCCACCGAACGATAACTCAAGTGTTAAGGAACATCTAAGATGAATGCGGGGGTTGCTATAGGTAGTGGCCAAAGATGAATTATACAAAATAGCTGAGAAGAGTCAAGCCTGAAGAGAGCAAAAACTTAATCTTTATCCAAGCTCCAATCATTTACTCCGGTACGGGGAATCGAACCCCGAGCCCCGCGGTGAAAACGCGATATGTTAGCCGTTACACTATACCGGATTAGGTCTCCCCGGGAATCGAACCCAGATCGGTGGAATCAAAATCCACAGTGATAACCATTACACCAGGAAACCTGATAAGACGCAACTTGATGCTGATTGATGGACAACTGCATCACTAGCTCTACTTACATTAGATTGATTGGGAAATACCCTGGATTACCCGAGGGACCGCAAGCTATCTACAATGACTTTCTAATGGATCGAAATAGAGCAAGAATAAGAGTCGTTAAAGTATTTAGAGCAGCCCAACGAGCCATTTTCTACGCACTATCTCACAAATACAAGGTTTTCGATTCAAGGAATCGAAAGTCCAAAAGAGAGGGGAAAAGATTCATCGAGCGTGTATGTAGCTTTCTCGTTCTCTCGTTCTCTCGTTCTTCTTTGTTAGATTAGCAAGCATTAATGGTCTGATTAGATTAGAAATATGAAGTTACGTTATAGATGTGATCTCCGTACTGTTTGCTATACCGAACTTCAATTATTGCCAAAGAATCACAATACTGCAAGCAGCAAGCAAACATTGGTCAACCCTCTTTTAACGACTCGCTGTAGTTGTAGTAATGCGAGTATTTGATGGTAAGTGTGTTAGAGTTGACAGGTGATTCAATCATGGGTGTTAGATTTGAGCATATCTGCGGCGTCACCTCCATCTCAACAAACGATCTCTAGTGATTACACCAGCACCTTACACACGGCATCAAATTTGTGGTACACTAGAACTACTTGTGGTTTGAAACTCTTGTTGGCATCGACGTACAACCGTGGTCTATGCTTCATGCACCTGATCAGTTATGATGGATGCGCAAACATCGCAATGACTGCCATCGATTAACTATTTATCTATATATCCTCCCTAGACCTACCGCTTTGAATACTTTTCTTCTATCTTAGTAGCCAGGCAGCACACTTCACGTTCGTCGTCACCAACAACTCTCTTAATCATCTTTATTACTACCTTCTTCCGCCGAAACCATCCCCAGCAACAGCCGAAAACCACAGTGTAGGTATTTCCTCGAGACCCCCTCACTTACTCTATGCTTATGCTGACAATACGTTGGGCTTAGTCAAGATGTGTAGAGTAACGCTCTTTGTTTGCAGCGAGCATGACAATATCCGCGCCTACAAGCTTATCCGATGCGAGAAGGGAGTACAAGCCACAATGTTCGATTTACCCATAATAGAGCATGTTACAGTGGACAGAATGCCGCGCCTGCGACGACAAGGACAGTGTCACGATGTCCCCGAAATCGAAATCAAGGTCCAACCCGTACACCCAAATGCTTCTCTTACTAAAGATGGCGAATACGATTGCCCCTATTCACTTGATGACGGAACTAACCCTTGCCACTAAGAGCGCCCGTGAAGCGTTTGCATTCCCTGGGGCGTCGACGTGGGTGCAATGATGCGACTTGTGTCCCCTTGAGAATTAGCAGGCTTGCGGAGAGGCTTAGAGAATACACGGGAGGGAGGGGAGGATCTAGATAAACACAGGAATGTCTGGGCTAGTGGATTTGGGACTGCTATGATAGCTACGTCACTATCAGCGATCATCGTTCGGTCCCCTGATGTTACCGAGTCCACGAGTCGTTCACATAAATAAGGTTACAAAAGCGAAGCATTCAATTTTGTTCCTACACGCGAACCATACACTAGGTAGCACAGCTTCTTCTAAATCAGAATCCATTTCTATTTAGAGTCAATTATCCATGCACACTTTGAAGACGGCTATAACCAAATGGCGACGAGTTCACTAAATAACATATTACACTATAGCTGATTAGTCAAGCCTTAAGAATTGCTCTACGACGTCTCCTTCGTGGCAATTTTTTATGCGTTTTCCTTTTCGTACGAAGTCGATAAAGGTACAACTATCTGAGGTTGCCTCAACCATAGACTTACCCATGGTGAACCCTCTTTACTAGATTAACACCCCGAGGGCCGTAAAGATTAATTAGACACACTTAGCTGTAGTCCCACTACATATTTTAGTAGGAAACCTAACTTTCTATACATGGGACCGGACTTGACTAGATCATATAGTAAACCTAACTAGGCGCAATAGCGCTTCCCAAGTGTAAAGGCTACCAATAGAAGCGTATAGGTACGTGGGCTGTAGACAGGCAACCAGAAGTTGATAACTTAGCCAACAGAGAAAACAGGGCCCTGGCCTACTTTAGGTAGGCTATAATCCCATATGTGCAATAAACTGTGTCGTACACTTGGCTGGTATCCTCGGCGAATAGGCAGGTGTCACGGTTTCATATATAAGATATTATGCAAACAGTCGAGGTTCCCACCTTGTCAACGTTCTACTTTTGGTAGTGTCGTGCTTTAGCGTTGCAGTTCCGTTCCGTGACAGCAGGCTAGGAAACCTAGCACATGAGAAACGTGGTATATACTACTGAAAACATAATTGTTCTTTTAATATGAAACCACAATAATGTACCTTTTTAAAACTCTATACTTATACTTGTTAATATGTTTAAAACATCGTTGGCTAATACCATTCCACCTCTACAGCTACCTGTTCCGACAACCTTCTTGGAACACCTACGGACCGCCCTATTCCGATAGCTATTTGCAGAACCTTCGGTAAAATAGCTTAGGAAGATAGGATAATTTTATAGGAGATTACCTATTGGTGAAAAAAGGGTAGATGACCTATCTGATCCTCAGAGTGCGATATAACAAGGAGTGTATCTATTATATAACAAATCAACGAAAAAAACTCGACCTATGATGAAGGGACTATGTACATAGGCTCTATAGCCAGAAGTCGTTAGATCACCCACCCCGCCTCAGGGTTAGTTCGTGTATCCTAGCCTCTTTACACGAGGCTCCTATCTATCAAGGTCCGTTTTCAACTTCGTTTGAGTCTTCCAACGAGATTCTAGTAACAGAATGAATGTAGTGCGGCTTCAGATCAGAATATTCCACCCGTCTCTCTCGCTGAACCGAACCCGCCGGTGTATCTTTTCGATGACCTAGAACTTTGACAACTTCACCCACCTTATTTGTTATGATAACATCTAGGTGACAATCTGCTTGTATCTATGCGTAGAAAGTTAGTCATCTATATTATAAAGGAAGCCTGCGAAGAAATAGCAAAGAAAGGCGATAGAAGGAGCAAGATATGTGTTAGCACCTTTGCACACTCGGGGTCGTCATTCAGGTCTCCCCATGAAGCACAGACTAACCCCTGGCTCTTTACAAGATCAATTAGCATTGGAGATGCCATAATCGGTTGTGAGCGTATCACAACTCCCTCAAGATTCCACTTTTTTGCGAACCTCACTGCTTCTTGGAAAGATATGGCTCGAATGTCTCGTGTCGGGATATAACCAGATTCGGTGAGAAACATCACTGGATATAATTGCTGTTTGGTTGTCAATAGCATGCAGAGTTCTGGGCTGAACGAAGTGAAAAACATCGGCCTTTTTCCACCATACTTGTATACAATTTCTAGGATTGTGTCGAGATAAAGGTTCAATTCCATCGCAAACGTGTCCATGTTGAAATCACGAGCCTCGAAAAGCATAGGATATTCTAGTAGGGCGTGTCAGTAATATTAAACAAGACCCGCAAGTATTCTTAAATTCTTGTGTCATACTGAGTTCAATATCGAAACAGACTGATGCGTCTATTTGCACAAGCAATTGTTGGAGTGTTGTGAATGCTGCATGGATGCATTCACCCGCAATATTTCCTTTGAAACCGAACTGCTGGACGTTGAAAGTAGACATAAGCCTCGCTATTACGTCGATATTATCTGGACGTAGCGCGCCTTGTGAGCTTGATCGTGGTCTTTGTATTATCTTCGGATCGGCTGTACGCAATAGCGAGTCCAATCTCCCAGGAGGGCGGGTCGGTCTATCTTGCATTGTACTTGGCACCATGAACTATATTGTGCGGTTTGAATATACGTGTTAGACAGGGGGATTATTTCGTGTAGTTTTACTTACCTGCTCATAAGTGAGGGTGTGCATTGGAGCATCTGTCCCAGTTTCACTGACCAGAAAGTCATGATATATTACCGGTTTTAAGTCCCTTGTTACCTGCACGTCTGAGATATATAAGCATAAATGTTTACGCATACATAACTCAGTATATCATATTTATAGCATACCAAACTATCGTTCTAATCAGCTCGTCTTCTAGTAGCGGATCTGAAAAAAAGGGATGAAAAAGGTAGTACCTCAAGAATATCTGCCCTGAGATCGAGAGCTGCAAAGAACGACTATGTAGGTGAGCTAATACTGAAATCACATGCAATGAATTCAATTGGGTAAGAGCACTGCTTACATCTATAGTATTCTCTCCTAATTGTAAACGATCCTGGTTTGCATTATTTTGACCCAGACCTAGTCTTATTTAGCTCACTGGCAAATCAAGAGTTGCCGAGGTCACTTACCGCGGTGCCCAGCAACCAAGGGTGAAGTATCCCGCTTAAGCTCCATTTTGAGGGGCGCTGGATGTTGTCCTTGAAACATAAATGGATTTGATATTACGAATGTGAAAGTTAAGCTCCCAATGTACTCGTTGCCAAAAGCATCCGATGAGATTAAAGAAACTGTATGGTCCCTCTCAAGACTTTCTAATGATAGGCCGAGTCCTTGGCGAAGGTCTCTAAGAGAGACTACGGCTGAGCCGATTGGGGTCCTTTTTTTTGATCGAGTATCCTTTTCCAACACGGAACTGTAGACTTTGAATAGTAATTTGGCTGTGTTGGGGTCTTTCGTAGTGAAGTAGAAGGGATCATTACAAAGGTCTTCGAGGACCGGGAATGATACCAAATAAGGCCTGTCAGCATCGCAATTGATTGCAGATATCTCTAGAGTCAGGCTGCTGTCGGGAACCTGCATAGGAGCGAGAAGTTGCCGGAAGGGGTCTATTTGAAGGATCCGCGAGGCCTTTTCCATATCAAAATGACCTAGGTTCATAAATATATGACTGCGATCCTCTGTCTGTCCATCAAGCTCTTTGGCCATAGAGGCATGGTTTAGGGTTTTGGGGGCTGGATTCCTATATTGTATATGCCCTGGAGGGGGATAGGACTTAGGCTGTTGGCCCTGTAATATCTTGACTAGGTCTGGTGTGCCTCTGAATGCCGCATGGTCTATCGCCGTCCAACCACTGTGGTCCCGAACACCGATATCACAACTTGAATGTGCCAACAAGATCCGCACAACATCTGTATGTTCGTAGATTGAGGCTACCATTAATGGTGTTCTACCCGTTAGCTTCTCTCCAACATTGATGTCACTAGTGTAAGTTGACAACCTTCCCACGATTGACGCTTGGCCGTATTGACATGCTAGATATAGTAACTCATGTATCTTTGATCCTAGAGTGAGAAATTGAGGCTCCCAGTCCATGAGGATCTCTGTGATATTTGTGTGTTGTGATCGTATAGCTAAGGAAACCACGTCGTGGAACTTATCCTTGAATATTTTCATACTAGGTGATATAGGTTGAGCTTCGGAAGACTGCAGCTGATGTAGGAATAGTTTGAGAATTTCAGCATGTCCATGAGTGATAGCAATTGATAGCGGTGTCTCTCCCAGCTGATCCGATACGAGGAAGATTGGGAGATCAACCTTTGTTGGTGATTCCACAACTGACCCTAGGCGCTCAATCATCTCGCTGCATGCAGCAGTCATGCCATGTTGAGCCGCATAATGCAGAGCAAGGCGGCCTATAGAATCCGGACATAACAACATGCTAGACCAACGTGTCGACGGCAGATTGTTGAGTAGTAATCGAACAGCCTGATAAGCATCTTCGTTCGCAAGGTTCTTCTTTCCGAGTCGTGCAACATGAAGTATGTGGAGACGGAGCGGATTTTGAGAAGAGAATTGGCTGGGATCGTGGTTCGTGCCTAATCGGGATAATAATAATGAGAGACATTTATAAGATGAGCACAGAATGCCAATCTTTGTAAGGAGAAGGAAGACAGCTTGGCTGCTGGGCGTGGTGGCTTCGAGCGTTTCATCCTGCAAACACTTCACTAGGCAGTCAGTGGAGTCTCGTTGCAAAGCCTTTGAGGCATCCTCCAAGATCCGTTTGGGGCCATCGGAATCAAGGTTCGACAACAATAAGGAAGTGATACTTTTATCGGGCGACTGATTAGGGTGATGGAGCGTCTGCAATATGGTGTTGATGCCCTGCAGGTCCTTTACCCATTGCGTAGTCGCGGCTTTGAGGATCTCTCTAAGTTTTTCCACCTCGTAGAGTGTATCAATAGTTTTAGTTTTAATTCGTTCTACAGCTCGTGTTGTGACACTTATGTAGTCACCCAAGCATATAAGTAGGGAGCAAATGTCCATTAGGGTACCTGTAATATCGTCCTTCTCGTATGTCAACACATGATGGAGAGCCTCTAGTTGACACGACTCTAGTGTTATGCCGTATTCGAGATTTAAGATGAGTAGATGCTGTGCAACAGCTTTGTTCGTATCGCCCACAAAGTTCTCTACCACTAGAGAATCGCGAGCTACTGCCTCCTTAAGCTCTATAGATGCCTGTAAGCAACGAGAATATTCCACTTGCAATTAGCATAATGAAGGAAAACCTACCCTTGAATTTCGCAGTCTTCGCAAGGAATTTCCACTCGTCATAATTGACGTAGAACGCTGCCCATCTAGGGATCTGGTTCCAGATAAAATTTCGACCGAATTTCATGGTAAGAACTTCGCTGCTGTCTCAGGGCCGTAAAGAAAGAGTGGGATACCACGCGTTTCTCTAAGATAAATAATAACCTTGTAAGACTAATAAATGTGTTAAATTAGACAGGATTCTGGTTGTTCACATGTGCCACATCCTAGGCCACATGTATTCCTTGAAGCTGTACTACCAGCTCACTCATTATTGATAAAGTGCTGTAGGAGACTAGTCTAGGGTGACTAACTTACTCTACATAGCCTCAGTAGGTAATGTGTTTGCGACTAGACGCTAGTATGTACTACTAGGGTAAAACCAGAGAAATCTGATAATCACGCACCATGCCTCATGGCTGAAAGAGTCCTAGGAATCATTCGCTCACGGGAGTCAACTGCGGGGCGCGTTATATCCCTACATAAGGTACAAGTGGTGATGCGTCATACCGGGTACAACTAAGGGAAGACCTGTTACATAGCTCTCTGTCAGTTTCTTAAGAGGCCACCCTGTGTGTAGAGAATCTGCAATGAGACGCTACAGAAATACCTAATCCCAGTCACTCAGAAGGTGAAGCATCTATGCATAGACTCATAAGAGGGAACAGCGAGGTCGCCGTTGAGATATTCGCGGAGCTAATGGGGGCCTCAGATTGAGGCTGTAGAAGTATTTGATTGATCATAATTGCTAATGTGGCAAACAGGGATCAGAATCGAGACATATAAGTCATTTTCCATCTCCTCGAGATACGCATGCGTCTTCTATCTCACTATCTAAAATAGAATAGCAGAGTTTTTAGGAATTCGAGGCTTCAACCCGAAAGCGTGCCGAATTTTTACACGACACCATCGTTCGAGTCAAAGAGAAGATGCTTGAAGTAGCACCAAACCGCCGCGCCGAGGGTGTCCTGTCGGCCTTCTATGACACTGGCGGGCGTACCTCTCCGAGAGTCGCATTTCAACAAGGCGAATCTCTAGCTGTGCAGGTGACTGCTAGAGTATCACACTGTGGTAGGGGCCAGTGTCGGTGTGCGTGCCATTCTATCCGGAGGTTCAAAACCCCCGGCGGCCTTCTCAACCGAGTCGCTGGCCAGCTCTTCCTGGGTTATAGCGGCCTTTCCGTGTCGAGTCATGCATGCAATGTTCCATCCTGTGAAGCTATACAGAAACCAGAGATCACAGCCGAGTACTGGTTTCCTATGGGGTTGTTCTGGTCTATGATTGTTCAATTCAATCTTTCGTATCAAGCGAACGTTGGTCCCCAATTCGAGCTCAAAACCCTACGGCGCGTCCCTGACTCGGCAGCTTGTGTTAACTATGCAGTCGGAGGAAACATTGAAGGTCTCAAGAAGCTCTTCAGGAAGGGAACAGCATCGCCTCGTGATGTCAGTGATACACGGGGCTACTCCCTGCTTCGTGTAAGTAGTTTCAACAATATTCATACTATTTCAGCACCAACTGATGATCGTTCCGCTATCACTATTCAGTGCATAGAATCTGATCTGACTTAAGAGCAGTGGGCATTATATGCGAATCAGTTTGAAACTGTTCGGTTCCTGGCCTTACAAGGCGCCGATCCTGATTATAGGTACTGTATTATCTCATAACGGGCCCCTGACTTACTCTAATCGCACATAAGTTAGAATACGTGTAGATACTAACCGGCACAGGCCCAAGGCGACAACTGATTTGAGCCCTCGAACTAAGGCAAACGACCTTCTCCTGCAAGGCGTAAGCAAAGTAGTGTCGGATGCCCTAATGCCCCTATCGGGCGGGAGTGATTGGGCAGACGAGCAAGAATTCACAACTCTGCATAGGATTGTGACAGGACTATCAAGCAAAGATCTAGAAACAGAGCTGCAGGAGTATCTAGAGGATATTGACAAACAAGACGCCCTGGGCCGAAGTGCAATATCTGTAAGTAATTATTCGTTATTTTCATCATACCTAGGCAAATTATGTAACAAAAGGTACTCTTTTGGGTCAAATCCACGTTTGAGGAGCTTCTTCCGATTTTGAAACACTCACCTGCCACGCCGAAATAGCGATAACTAACACCAATAATCTAGTGGGCCGCGGCTCGTGGTAACGAAGAGCATGTTGCGTTGCTTCTGTCCTATGGCGCGAACCCGAACATTCTGGACGTCCAGCTATCCGGTCCTGTAACCTACTCCGCTGATCGCAGCCATGCTGTATGCACACGCCTACTGTTAGATGCTCATGCGAGGACAGACCCTAGCCTGCCTCCGGGTGTCAAGATCGGCACCCCTCTTAACTGTGCGGCCCGCAACGCGGACGACCCGGCCGTAATCGAGCTTCTTCTCCAGTACGGCGCTGATCCAAACGCTACAGGCGTAGATCTCCGCACACCATTAATCCACGCAGCCCGCAAGAACAAAGCGGATTTTGCCTACATCATGTTGGAGTACGGCGCAGATATCAATGCTGTCGCTAGTGACGGGCAGACTCCCTTAACCACTGCTATTATCAATAACAGCTATGACGTCTTGGAGATGCTTTTAGAGCAATGGAGCGAGTACAGCGCGTGTCCATGTCTCAGTGCTCCCAACCTTCTACGTGTCGTAGCTCAGTATGCGGACTTACGGACGATTGATATACTCAAAAGAACAGATCATTTTCGCCTGGAATATGACAAAGCGTATAGCGAGGGCGACTTTGAGCACTCAATCAGATCCCGCCATGACGCGGATGAGAAGCTACTGGGAGCATTTGGTGACTTTATGAAAAGCACGGTGCGACTGGTACACATTGCGGAAGTCCAGGACTATAAGAGTAAGCACTTGGCGAAGAAGGGATGTTTGGATGTTGAAAAAGGACAGATTGTGGATGGTTCGGACAACTCGGACAACCAGTGATTAAAACTTGGGTTGTTGAAAGATGTTACTGCTTATAGTTTTACACTCGAATGATGCAATAACAGTTCTGTGTGGCCCGAGGACGAAGGGATAGAACAACACAACTTTATGGCAGGCTTGGAAGACTTTTGCGCTCGTTTGGCCGGAGGTTTTCTCTCTTATCCCTTTGAGTGCTGTTTTGGCACAGTGACTTTAAAAGTGGAATAACGGGGCCGATCTAGATGAGTTTACACCCAACAAATCTACCTAGGTATTATCCGAGCATAATTTATACTCTTATTGGGTATATGCATCCTTGAGATCGGCCCCGTTATTCCACTTTTAAAGTCACTGTGCCGAAACAGCACTCAAAGGGATTTGCTAATGCGGACAGATGCGGATAAGCTAATCGTATTAGCTAAGATAAGCGTTCGTCGCGTTTAGGCGAGATTTCAGTTGCCATTCAACAACTCCATTATGGAGTACAAATGCTACCCTTCATATTCTAACTTTAGAAGCTCTGGGATCTGCTAGCTCTCCTTCGGTAGAAGGGAATGTTTTGTTCGCTCATGCTAAAGAAGACGGAGATATGCCTAGCTACCTACCTAGTCTATAGAAGGCCAGGAACTGGGAATGGCCGCGGCCGACTAGGTAGGTGCTCACGTAGAACAGGCCAACCAGGTAAAACGAGCTCCACTCTACAACAAAATGGCTAGTATCTATCCAGTCTAGACTAGATACAATGTCTAGAAGGTAATATCACCTACTGCAAATCATGATACCGCCATTCTCCGAGGGCAAAACGGCCACTGAAAATAGTAGTTACTAGAATTAATAATTCGCTTTGATCAACCTTTCGTTTAGGTACCTACTATAATTGAAGTAGTAAAGATGGAAGGTATATGTATAGTACGTACGCGCGATACCTAACCAAGATCAAGCGGCTGAGCGGATCTATCCGCGTTGGCTCAGTATCCATTATGCCTGTACCCACTAGTCATAAAAACTGCCAGCCCTCCTACCACTCGTGTCGGCACTGGAGCTGGACGGAGCGTGGTAGTAGCGGGACATGGCCTCCCAGGCTTGGTGTGCGGCGCCTGGCGACAGTATCTCAGCCCTTTCGAGATCGCGAATGACGACGTAGGTCCAGTATCTGCACCCCTCCCGCTCCGGCGTGAACCGATACCGTTGCCGGCCGTTTCTACGAAGTAGCTCGATGACGTCTCCGACGATGAGGTGCTGCTGGTTGACTTGGTAGCTGAGTTTGTGGGCTCTGTTATCGGTGTAGGCGTAGTCCTTGGACGAAATCGCGATGCTACCCAGTAACCCATCGCTGCCATTTCCGGGAACTATGTCAATGCGCACTGAGCGATCTACTCGTAGGAATCCTAAAAATAGGCACCAGTGATTAGTTGATGCGATACCTCCATCGCGGCATGCGTTGATAGGGTTCGGAAATGCGACAAGGTGTATGGTTCCAACCGTAGCAGCTAGATCCTCTGTGTTCAACCCATCCTGGTTCCAATTTTCATCCATAACTGTGAGACGCTCAGTATAGATCTTGCGGAACGTTCTAGGTCCGTATCAGCAGGCGAAGAGATATATTGGTGAGGTAGTTTCGCTAGATGATCAGGTAAGAACACTGTAATTATATCGCTACTGGGTGCGGTTCCTAGCGGAGGGACTCCTAGCCAGCTATTAATGGTCGGTGGCTAAAAGCCGATGAATGATAAAATAATATTCCCTACTTATTGCGAGATGTGAAAGATAGGTGGATAGATTGTATATTAGACTAATAGGTTGCGTGCACACCCTCTACTATTCCAAGACAAGAACTCCAGGCTGCTAGCGCTATTGACTTTCTTCGTTGTTATATCCCTTCAACTTCGTCAGCAGCAAGGAATTTTTGATCATCAGAATAATACTCACGACGGAGATTGGGTCGTTGATAGTCATCTGAGCAAAGACGTAGAAGATCAGAACCCTCTCAAAACAGCACGACTCGAAGTTAAGGTGTTAGGTACACAAGTTGTGCTACTCTCAACACGCGTGTTTGGGTATTTACTGGCTTGGTGGGCTTCGTTTGTACCAGCCCCTGGCTAACTCCCATCAAGCATAAGACTATCGGTCTTAATAATGATGTTGATAAAAACAACACTTGTAAGACGTACGTTCGTTTATATCTACAATTGTAGTTATAGGTCATGTTCTTTAACGTAAGAGCGCAGGTTTTTTTTATTATATAATACAAAAACTTCGAAGGAGCTATTGATTACTATCTAGAACCGAGCAATCGAAGATAAACGGCTTGTGCGATGGATGAGAAACAGGATGGTGGGGTAGTAAAGGCACTGAAGGGAGAGAACGAATTAATATCAAAACAATGATTGTCCTACACTTGATACCTCTGACCCCGCCTCCATTGTTTACCTGGTGGTGTTACAAGCAATGCTCATAATAATCGTCGCGCGAATTTCCACGGTCCTAAATGCTCAGTTTATTACAGACTGGACTACCTCCGACTGACGATCTGGATAGAAGCCTACATGAGTAGCCGCGATATCATGGCCACCAACAGTAATGGATCCGATCCGGTCGACACCTACTCGGACGCCGAACTGTTTAAGTACATCCATAGGCTCCGAGCGCAGCGCCCATACCAGATATTAGCCTCGAGTCTCGTTGGTATTTCCCCAGCGTATGTGGCCAAGAGATACAGCTGCGGCGAGGAACTACGAGATGTGATACTTGCCATTGACCTGGCTCATAGCATGAATATCCGAGCACCGCATGTCCGCCGAGTAGTGTACCAAGATGATGCTTACGAGTGCATATTCGATCGAGTCCACGGACCTAATCTCATGGATTGTTGGGCCCGTCTTAGCTGGTTCACCACCCTTCGCCTCGCCTTCCAGCTCAGACGGGTGGTCCAGCGTATGCGAAGCCAGACCAGCCCGACGGCCGGGTCGTTGGGGACCGGAATGGTCCGCACCTTCTGGCTCGAGGATTACTACGGCATACCACCGAGGTCCTCGTCGCACGTCATCACTTCGCTGGTCAACTTCTGGTACAACTCGGGCACTCTCAAGAAAGAAAGGGCGAAGACAAAGCAAGCGCACGAAGCTACCTGTATAGGGCCCATCAAACAGCCTCAGCCACTGGTCTTTACCCATCACGATCTCGCGCCGCGGAATCTGATCATGGGCCCGGCCGGAGACCTGTGCATAGTGGACTGGGACTTTGCCGGGTGGTATCCGCCTTTCTTCGAGCACGCTGGCATGCATCACTTTCCGCTGCCGGAGGGTTGGGGGTGGATGGGGATTATTCGGTGGATCCTTTTCGCTTGGATAGCAACGGGCTACTGGAGGAAGGAGAGAGAGATCTTGCTGAGGGCGCAGCGCAACGCCATTGGCGACAGTATAGTGCGGAAGTACAGCATCAAAGCTGGCGTAACCCCTTCTACGAAGCTCGTTACTGATCCGCTCGTGTAATGGCGATGGCGATGTCCTGTGGGGAATAGGGTTGAATTCCATAGTGGAAGAGAATCTGGCTAGGACAGAATCCATCATCACTGCTAATAGCTAGCTAACTCTGAAGCCAAGCCACTTGACAACCACTTAGCGCGAGACAATTATTATAGAATTGACTGTAAACGTCGCCGGCGGGACTCCACTTGCAAAATTTTACCGTAGAACTCTCATAGTTATTACTTTATTACTATCGAGGCTCAAGTTTGGTCTCGTCATGCATAGCCTCGCTTTGTTCCAAGGCCTTAGATAGGGCAATGATAAACAATCAAATCTGCCATGTCTTGTTGAAAGTGTAGGTCGAGGGTCTATAGCCTGTACAATATACGGCACGCAGTATCCCATCAGATAGACAATAATAAAGCCTCCCCCACCTTACCCACGCAGCGAGTAAGCTGGATAGAACGCTAGTATACTTTCCATTTTACCATGACTGGCCATATGGCCTCTATGTTGTCTCTATAGCGTGCCTCCGATAATTTCCTTTTCCCAGTTGCCATGATCATCATGCATACCCATTTCTAGCTCGTATCGAGCCGACCACCCTGTTCTAAATTCCCGTCGTCTTCACAGTGCCTTAAATAATATGTCTCGGAAAACAAATCGTACTGGCTCGCCTTCGGCACGACCCGGTCGCCCATGTGCTAAATCGGATAACGGTGTTACTGAGGAGGTTCAGCGAAAGGCGTGGTCATGAAATCGTAGGCTTTCAGGTCGACTGGGCAGCCATATGGTGTTTGGAGGGTTTGGGAAAGGCTCTCGTGACCGTCGAAATCGATAGTGGGAGTGTGGACACCAGCCAGGCTCTCGTAGCCCTCAAGGACCATCGAGGAGTCCAAGATCTCAGATTGGCCAAGGACGGCTGTATGCATGCCTGCGCTCGAGTTGTGAGTGTAGTCTGGGGCGAAGGCAATGTTGGCATGTTGCGTATTGCAGGCTTCTCTGCAACTATAATCTCCTTGGAATTCGACTGATGAGCTAGATTGGTGGAGGCCCATTTGGTTCAAACTCGACGATAGCTCGGAAGGTGGATTGGTTGTCTGGTCGTATGCTCCCAAAACTGCGCCTTGCTCGGTGTCGCTTATTATGAACTTCATAGGATCGGGGCAGCCTTCGTTTGCAGACCTTGGATATAAATCTTGGTCCGAAGGCGATAATGCATCGTGTCGGAAAAATGGCGCGATGGAAGTTTCATGATTGCTTGGCTGGTAATGGTTGAAACCCTTTTGGCGCAGGACGGACGGTGTAGATGGCCCTCCATACGAGACCGGAGAATCCTCGATTTGCCACTGTGAGCAGCCTTGGACGTGCAATAAGGCATCTCCTCCAGTATATTGGGTTCCCAGAGGTAGCTGCGGATCGAAGACACCAGCCGAGGTCGCGTCGTAATCACCTGTTTCAGAGGTCGAAGAGCTCCAGGTACTATGCGGCATTGCTACTTTGGATGGAGGCTCGTCCGGATAGAGGCAGTGTAAGGCCTTTATGGCGCATCGTCGACAAGGTTCGCCCCTCGAGCATCGTTCCCGGACCCTCGCACATTCATGGCATGCTCTTCTTCTTTGTGGGTTGTCGTTCCGTCGTTCGCGTGGGTTGTGTATGGCGGTGTGTCGACCTAGAATATCACTTTGGCTCTGGTGGTTAATAGTGTGGTGGCTGGCGTGCCAAAAATTGCGCAGATGATTATGCTTACCTCCTCGCAAAACTCTTGTCACATATCTGACAGGTAAACCGGCTGTGCTCGTCATGCCCGCGCTGGTGTCTTTTCAAGTTCTCTGGTCGCTTGAAGCTGCTGGGACACTGAGGACAAGAGTATTTTTTCTCGGGCAGAAGCTGGGTTGGGGGAGTATCCAGCTCCCAAGACTCTTCCTGGCCAAGACTCGTATTAGGATCTAACATAGTTAAGTTAAATAGTATGGAGCAGAGCCAAGCTGCGAAGCTGAGAAAGTCCCTCTTTTTAAAGCTGCTTACGGAATTCCCTTTCGTGAGAGCTCAGCATTACTTATTAAATAGTGACACAGCACCAGCACAGCACGCTATTACTCGCCTATTATGAATCTGCAGCGGCATTTTGATAATCATCTTGAGCTCTTTACCGGAGTCCGTTCGTCATAGCTTAGATACATGTAACGTGCGGTTCCCTCGACGGCGACCCTTAGACCCGAGGAGGGCTATCATGCGCTGTCAATGGCGCGCATGTGACAAGGTCTGGTTGCGGCCCTGAGGCGGCTTGTCGGCGCTGCCCAGACATTCAGCTCTCTGCTGGCCTCGATTGGGTAGCAAGACTCGCTTGCCTGATAAGTAGGTGAAGAGTGTCTAGGCCCCGTCCGTTCTGCGTATTAGATCCAGAGGGCTTTTTCTCTGCTTTTCGATTAGAGATTCCCATCGTTCCAAATATAAGGACCGAAGCCCAAACCATAAACAGTAGCATGACCTGGCTGGCTCAATTATCTGGACCATGTCCAATTACATCACTTCCAAGTTTCCGAGAGGGCGGCGGTGCTGGCTGGCGGGGGGTGTGCGTAGTGTATGTTCGAGACGAAGCAATACAACCAACAGTCGACCTGTCAGAACGGCCGGCTACGGCCAAGGACCGCCGGTGGGCATTGGCATACGACAAGTGAGCAAGCCCAGACAGGTTTCCCCGCAAAAGCAACAGGCGGGCATGCGATGCCCGGGCCCTAATCGGCTGGATGGTGCGGCAGATGGATACGTTCCCATTACATACTACTACACTGGTGTCTAGGCAGCTTTCCTACCCGATTCGCTAACTACCTACCTAGATAGGACCCTCGCCATGATCTGATGGGAGAGCCGCAGGAGCAGCAGCAGCAGCAGCAGCAGTGCGGAGCATCGTATTGGTCACCCGTTCAGAAGCCCGACCCTCATGTGTCCCTTGCCCCCTCGATTAGCGCGTAGGTAGTACGGGATGAACGCCAACTCCCTAGCCTCCGGGATCCCGGCCGCTACGCTCGACCCAGGCTCCATACCCTCCCTGCCCTGCGACCATTGGTCTACCTTGCGGGCCCATCCGACGGCACGGAGACCGACGTAGCGCTCACCCATCTCCTCTATCACCTGCTCTTCTTCGCTTACTGGAGTCCCAAAAGTGATACCGACGTTGCGGAAGTGGTCTTGCTCCCACGGGTTGTCGACGTCCTCTACGCAGTAGATCAGGGGGCCGCGGGCTAGCGTCAGCGTGCGTTGGTTCGTATACGGATGAGGGGAGATGTATCGGGGCTCGAAGCCGTGGACCTGCAGAGCAAAGGCCTTATTACCTGAGGTATATGACGGCGGCAGAACCAGGTAGCCACTTTCGACGGTGGCTGCTTGCAATGTCGGTGTAAGCTGCGAGCGAGTTGTTTAGTATTAGCGATAGCGTCGTAGACAACAGCAACAACAACAACGATATGTCGCTGTCTTATTATCGGGCAAGCCGAACATACCGTGAACCGGTTTTTAGCCCAGGCGGGAATTCGAAGCCGGATTGTTGTGCTTGCAGTTGGGGCCGCCTCCAGTTGGAACATCACATTGCCCTCCCATGGCCAGTTCGACTGTTGTTCCAAGACTATGGCGTGCTCATCTACCTGGAATGAGACCCTTGCCGTCGTGTATAAGTGCACATTGACGAAGATGTCCTGCCCATGGCCGCCATAGTCCCAAAGATAGCCGCCAATGCTTCCGAACAAGCGCGACACATTCGGTGGGCAGCAAGACGTATCAAACCACTATGCAAGGTCCAGGTCAGTATGTCGTCTACCGAGGCAGTCTCGAGCATATAAAAGCCCCTTAGGTATGCTGAGTACTCACGGCAGCGCGAATGTTTTTATCCTTCTCGGAACTCGCGAGCTGGTTGACGTAGGTGAAGGCGTTTCCCTAGGTTCGAGCTCGTGTTAGGACGCTGCAGTCGGTCCGAACCGGACTCTTGGGTGATTTTGAGGCACTTACACCAAGACTCACTTGAACAGAATAGGTTAGCCATGAGGATCTCGGGTAGGGCGACGCACGCTAGGACATTACTTACTCGCAGTCATCACGGCGTTATATAGACATAACTCCATCACGTCGGCGTACTTGGAATCCAGCTCAACATGCAACAGCCGCTCCGCGAGCATCATGACTCCGATTGAAGCACACGTCTCGTTGTAACACCCCCCCTCGTCGGAGCCCTGGGGGAGGAAGTAGTCGATACCGAAGCCTTCCCACTGCATCATCGACCCAATGCCGCCCGTGAGGTACATCTTTTTATCCACCATGTTGTTCCAGAGGGTACGGATGGTCTCAAGATACGGCTCCCTGCCTGCAAATGCCTTGATGCCTAGCTCGTCGAGGCTTAGCAGGTTCGCGACGCCGGTGAATAGGTACAGCGCCCTCACGGCATGGCCCTCGATCGTCTTTTGCTGGAGGATGGGTAGGTGAGCTTGGCTGTACCAAAAATCCAAGTGCATGGGGTAGCAGTCCGGCCGTTGCCAGGGATTGTCGCCCCTTTTCTCTCGCTCCCATTCGTAGTACATCTCTGCACACCTCATCAGTCTGGCTCCCCGAGGGAAAGAGAGAAGAAAGCATGGCCACGTCTCTCTAGGGCCGAGTGGGCTATTGCGAAAACATACTGCCCTCTTGCCCTGTGGGGTTGCCACGCTCTTCTATGAAGTACTGCGCCAAATCGTACGCGTCCTGGTTCCCCGTTGCGGAGTAGAAGCGAACCAACGCGAGTTCGATTTCGGGATGACCCGGGTAACCATGTCTCTGATCCTCTCCCGGGCCAAAGACCGATCGGATTAGCTTCACGTACTTGTGTATGACCTCGATGAGCAGGTCGTTCTGGTAGTAGTTGCTGTGGGCTAGGGCTGCCTCTATCAGATGCCCAGCATTGTATCTGGTCGGCACGGTCAACTCAAGCGCTCAGTAGATAATTATTTGAATTTGGGACATTCATCGATCCATGCCGATTATGGGAACTCACAGCTCGTGCTGGTCCCTCAGATTCGACCACCGCTTCCCCGGCTTGATAACGGTAAAATACACGTCGATGTAGCCATCCTCCTGCTGCGCGTCTCGTATCATCTGGACCAGCTCGCGGACAGCGGCATCGATCTCGGCGTCGTACTGCTCCGTGAGCATGTAGCAGGCGCCCTCGATCCACTTCGCGACGTCGCTGTCCCAGTAGACCGGGGGCGGCGAGGGCCAGCGCGACTCATCGGCATAGATGGGCTGCCACTTGAGGTTGAAGCACTCATATTGGCCTGTCTCTTTCAGCTTCTTGAGCTGTGCCTTCACCGTCACCTGTTGTATCGTCTCGCGGCGTGCCTGAAGCAGCGACGGTCCCGTGAAGATGGTCTGCGGGAAGAGGACCTGGGGATGTGACATGGCGGGCAATTCACAAACACGCTCGTTGATTGATACTGAATTGAGTATTCTTTTTTTTTGAAAATAAAAATAAAAATAGGCTGGGATAAGATACTAGAGTTGGGGGTTGTGATAAACCATAGACAAATGTCTTGAAGATTATAGAAGTATAGGATAATCAGCGATAATAGAAGGTGTCTACACAAATCCTAAACCGGCTGGCTGCATGTGCAACAACAAAATGCTGTAAATCTGAATGGATAGTACCAAGATAGATGGGACCTCGAAATTTAATCTTCATTTCAGACAGCAGACAGCAGACAGCAGACAGCAGACAAAGACGAGAGAGAGGCCAAGCGAGCAATTAGAAGACCCCAAGTCAAGCAAGCTCCGATGTCGAAACTATCGTGCATCGAAGACAGCGTGCATCCGTCTCCTTCGGACACCCTCGTGGAGACGCATCGTCATATTCACTAAATGTGACCACGCTCAGGGGCATAACACCCAGTCGATCGCTAGGTACCTCCCGGCCGGCGAGCCACTGGGGTCAGGTGAGCACCGCGAATCGGCCACTGCGTGCCAATGCCGTAGGAGAGCCACGGCTTACAGACCCCGTGATCTTGAATCATGCAAGTCTCCCTTGTCCTTCTCGCACTCCCCTCCACCACGTGGCAGCCGGGTGATGTGGGAGGGAGATGATACTCGGTGCCATTACCATTATTATGTAGGTGGACTACTACAAGAAGCTCAATCGATGAACGAGTAACCAAGCTAACTCAAAGCTAAACTATGTACAGTATACCGTCACTAGTAACCGCGGTGTAAGTACACACCAGTCTGCTTTAGGGTAGGTAGGCTTCACAAACCACCGTAGCAGCGACAGAGTTGTGTGTGTACGCATAGCGTGTGCGTACGTACGCAGTAGACACTCTGTGTCGCTGTGTCTCTGTGTCCCCTGAATCTTCTAGCTGTGCGTCGCACATGGATACATGAAAAAGATCAGATGATAGTCAAAACATATTCTAGAATAGGGCCAGCCCAAGCTAGGGAGAGCCGCGGCCACTAAGAGCCATGAAAGAAGCGCCTCAATTCCTTAGTTGTTGGGACACTCCCGATTGGTGAACAATCGAGGAATAGGCACCTCCCAACCCACATTGGGCACGTACCGAGTTGCAGCCGAGTTCGCAGTGAGTATTATATATCTATGCCTACCTGTCTAGCACATTACGATAGGTGTCTCATCTACAACTTCATATGCGGCATCCCTCTCCTACTTGAAGACGCAGTGAGTGTGTGTACTGATGCCACACGAGAGCACGGTATGAGTGGCATTGGTGTTGCGGCGTATCAAGATAGTGCAATCGCAAGTGTTTATTCACCTTACAAGTATTCGTAACAGCGATTAGGACCCCCCCCCCCCCCCCCAACTTTAAATCCCACAACCCTACGTCAATCTACAAGAGCACACCATCCCTCGTCAGATCGTGACCACGCCCTTATTCACTTTCCAGTCTCCCACGACCTAGCATCACTGTCAAGGGGCAGAGGCGAGAGACATTACCAGTCGACGCACTTACACGTCGTCTTCTAGATACCTGTACGCAAACTTGAAATCCGCTTTCCTTCGATTCATCCTGCGCCATCAGTTAGCCGAGAGGGGCGGCATCTTGGTGGCAAGGGGCACGTACCATGTGGACTCGTAATCGAAAAACCGATAGGTTCCCTGTTCGAACTCCTCTGTAATGTTCTTGGGCTCTTCGTGCCTCTGGAACCAAGTTTGGTATTGCTTATGAAAACGCCAACTCTGGTCTTTCAGCGCTTTGGCCGCCAAATACTGTTGATAAGAGCCCTGCTTGTAGTAGAATACGTAAAAGAGGGTATCAGGCTCAATGCGCGAGTACAGGCGAGGGTCATCGAGGATTGCTAACGGTTCTTGCGGATACCCGGACGCAGAGTGATACCGCGTTTCCGGTTTGTACGACTTGGGAGGTTCACTGTCCGATGTGTCCATCATGTTCATGCTCTGTTGTGAAGCTACCATCATGCGTAAGGTTGACGGCGAGTTCACTGGCACAGCACGCTTCTTCTTAATTGCCTCGTAAGACTCGACTAGCTCGTGTAACGCGGCGGGAAGGTGGAATATTGATTCCTCCTCCTTTTCGTCTTGCCTTATCTTGACGCCGTTCGCTGCTCCGTTGGAATAAGACCCTAATATTATTTGTTAACGGGTGACGAGACAGCAGCCTTTTTGTGAACGTTTCTATACCTTTTGTGGACCCCCCCGATTCCGTAGAAGCGGATAATCGGGTCGATGGCTTGGAGGCCTTGTCTGCTTTCCTAAATGTACTTGGTATGCTCGGGGTAGGGTCGGACGTTTTAGCATCGGGTACAGGCAGGCTTCCCGGCTTGGGTTCCGAGGGCGCTGGTTGCACAGCTATCGTAGTTGGTGAATTTGTGGCACTCGTTCTCAACGGGGCCGCGGCCGCCGGCAATGGCGAAATGCCTACGGACACGGCGAATTGTTGATATCCTGGTGGCGGAGGCAGCGGTGCTATGCCAACATTGTTCTTGTCGCTCGCGGCGGCGGCGGCGGCGGCTGAGGCGTACTTGAGTCCTTCGCCGGGGGGCCTCGGGGGTAGGGATGCTGGCTTCATGCTGGAGCTAGATGATACGCTACCATTAGTCACGTTGGCGAGGGGGTTGTGCAGTGTGGCCAATGTGGGCAGCGGGGATTTCAGTTGCGCCGAAGGTCTTCGGGCAGCCGCCGGGTCGATTGCTGCTGCCCTCGCCTTGGCCGGCAAGCTGGCCGGCCGCGGCTCCGAATCCAGCAAGTCTTCCTGTACCGATTGTGTATCTTGGGAGGACACGCGGTCGTTGTCCTGGTTCATGCCGTAGGTGTCTTCTTCTTCCTCGAGAGCCAGCTCGTTGTAAAGTTCGTCGTCCTCCATGAAATCATCGTTCATACCGTCGGTGACGTAATATCGAATGCTTTCTTCCAGATCTGTGACTTGTTCCGTCTCAATGCCCCCATTTTCCAGTGACCGCCTGATCAGCTCGAGCTTGCCCTGATGCCACTTGTGCCTTTCGATAATGTGTTCTATTGCCGCGATTCGCTCCGCCTTGGCTGCCTGGCCCTTGCCCTTCTTCATTGTGACTTGTATCTGTTCGCTTTCGGCCTCCAGGGCCTCGATCTGTTGTTCCAGCTCGTCAACCATGCCGCTCAGGAACTCCCCGGCCTCTGCCTTTGCTTGTTCTTTCGGGTCCAGTTTGGCGGCAGCCGAAAGCCCCTCTTTCGAGTAGGCCTTGGTCTTCATGGCCTTCTCGACTGCCTTGAATCTCTCCATTTGCTAGCAAGGGGTCAGCATGTCGTCTTATCGTCTGGCTTGGCGCATGAAGTCCTCTACGATGCTCCAGAAACACCAACCGTCTCAATCAGCTTCCGATGCTCGAGCAACGGAGCCTTGTCCTTAATGTCATTGCTGGCAGCCCATGTCTTGATCTGATCGCGTAACCTCTGGAGTTTCTTGATCTCGCGCTTGAGGTTATCCTCCAGCTTCTCTTTCTGGGCGGGGTTATTGGACTGCTCGATCTTCTCATATATGCTGTCGAATTCGGCTACTCCTTCGGCGACCTTCTTGAAGGTCTTGTCTATTTCCTGCTGCAGTTTCCGAGCCGCCATGGTGATATATGTACATATGGCGGAAGCGTATCCAGGGCGAACGGCGGCGAAAGCTGCTGTCGATGTTGCGGCTGTAGCGCTGAGGCTGCTGCTGAGGCTGCTGCTAAATCGCAACCACAGAGAATACTACACGGGGTCTCGTGGAGAATCTCGTAGACGAAGTGCGGAAGTGGATTCGGCGGTGGATGTGTCGGCGGGATGCGGAGGATGTCAGAGGTCGGTAGGGGAACATGCAGGTTCGTCAGAGCCTGTCAGGAGGAGGTATGCCGTATGCTAGAACACCAGGTCAGAAAGAAGCAATCCAATCGACAGGCGCGCAGTTTCAAGTATGGGAATTGGCAGACGAGCTTGACAAATAAGCGCGATGCGACAAGGCTGCTGGGTGCACGTACTGCCTGTTTTCCTTTCTCAAGGTCGGAGCGTAATGATGTTGTAAAAGGCTGGTTGTTTGCCTTATTGAGGACCCGTGAGGTGTGTGTGTTGGCGGGAAGGCTGAATCTGAATCGCGCATTTGTGGTGAAGGTGGTGATGGCAGGGCAAGCAGGTCATAATCACATGTATACGGAACCTTGTATCCCCTTCTGCGATACTTTTGCCGAGTGTTGAGTTCCTAGTAAAGACTAGGGCATAGTTCTAGGAATGAAAGTACCCCTGTAAGTACCTCTTTACTTCTTGCAACTAGCATTCTAAGCAGTACACTAAATAGGTAAGTATTACCCAGCAAACAACCATTACCTATCTAGGTATCTACGATGGGTAGTGTACTACCCTAGGTACTGTGGGAAAAATTAGGTATCTCTGTACAGCCCAGTTCTAATCTACTACAGGTAGTAAGCACCTAGATAGGCAGTAGGCACTTTTATCACAACTAGTACATAGTTCACCAGGCCTGATAGTTACATTATTTAGGTAGTTGTAGTTAGGTTATAAACCCCAATTCATTATATCATCACCAGATGACTTCACTACCCCTACGCTTAAGTGTGTTTAAAAGTTAAATGTAAGTATCTAGATAGTTGCCTTGCGTACCTATAGGTACCTAAGTTTACAACCTGGAACTCCATACAGCTCTCACCAAGATACCTACTAGGGAGCCTACCTACACTAAATTAGGTTGGTGGACAGATTCACTTACTTACCTATGCTGCCAGCTGTCCTCCAGCTCATATTCAAGCTTGCTGTGTAAGTAACTTATATTTTCTACACTGCCTTACTTGCATTATACACATTATACATTCTCTTCAAGTTACCAGTATTGATTGTCTTAATTCCTACTTATTTGCTTTCTTATTCAACATGAAAGGTAGGTCTTCTCGATGTCCTACTTCCCCTAGCAGATGCCGACCACGCTTTATTCATGCATCCATCTCTTGCAGCTATACTACAGCGCGTGCTGTCGGCTTCCGTCACAGTGGAAAAGGAGGTGGTATCATCAATAGGGAAAGGCGTTCTCGTATTTGCCGCCGTGGCCCCGGGGGACACACAAAAGGAGGCAGACTCTTTAGCAGCCAAAGTGCTAAAATTAAAGCTATGGGATGACGATGAGGGGGGCAGAGTATGATGACGATATTCCCTTCGGGTCCTTTTCTCAGTTATATCTCCTAGCGGCCAAGTCGCCGTTGGGGGCGGTGGTGCTACTTTGCAGGCTATCCCCTTTTCGCACTTGTTGTCATCATGCCTAACGTGTGTCCCTTCTCAGTGGAAGAAGAACGTCCAAGAAATCGATGGGGAAGTTCTCTGTGGTAGGTTCCTGCTCGGCCGCCCGCCTTCGCTTACATCGCCAATTATCGCATATCTAATCGTATAATATCAGTCTCTCAGTTTACTCTGCTCGCCTCGATGAAGAAAGGAAATAAGCCCGATTTTCATGGCGCCGCTGGCGGAGAAGAAGCGAAGAAATTATATCAGTATTTCTTTGAGAAAGTCCGGCAAGGCTACACGCCTGATAAAGTCCAAAATGGCGTTTTCCAAGCTATGATGGAAGTTGCCCTGGTTAACGACGGACCCGTGCGTGCCTCTTTGGGTGTCAGAATTGCGCAAATATGCTAACCTTTTCCAAGGTCACGTTGGAGTTATCAGTTTCCCCAAAAGCCGATCCAAAGGCGAAGTCAAGTCCCAAGTCAGTCTCTAGCCCGTCTAACTAGGCTACTTTATATTTTGCTCTGATTTCAATCCTCAAACGCGGAAATATATTTTGATAGAGAGTTCTTATTAGATATATAGAAGAAAAGACCGAGACAGTAGAGGGCATCCTATGCAGAAATGCACCCAAAAGCCCGATGCTATGCATATGAAAATGATGGATTAGCAGTAACCCATAACGCCGTTGTCCAGTCTCCTTCAATAGTAAGGGTATCCCTAATGCTCATGATGGTTGTTTCTGGCCAACCAACCCTCATTAAGTTTAACGCATGCGCTCAAAAGTATCCGTATAACGCCCATAACATATAATAGCATTAATCAAAGGACCGACTCTATCGCCGGTTGAGCTTCAGCTTGCGTCTCTTCGCCGCGATTTTGGCGTCCCAGACCCCAGCAAAAAGGTCCTCACACTCATCGGAATCATCCGAGTCAAACACGATAGGCTCCATGTTGTCGCCGTAGTGAGGTTTTTCTTGCTCGAACTCGAGCTCAAGTATGTCGTCGGCCACAGCGTCATCCCAAGATCCGTACTCAACGGTTCTCTGAGTCTCCAAAATGAACTTGCCGATTTTATATTTCTGGGACTCCTCTTTCGCATCAACGTACTTCCAGCCAACCCTGGCGCGGCAAGTAGTGCATTGAATGTCAGAGACAACGTGTGCCCCTGTGACCAGCAGGCGATTTTCGGGCTTGCCGACCTTGATATTAATCAAGTTAGGGCCGGACTTCTGCGGAGAGCCCTCCAAGGGTGAGACTAGCCATGCGCGACCATAGCGGCCTGTGAAGCCTTTACTAACAATCTGTGAGTAAAAGGCAAAGTCGGTGCCGCATGTAGAGCACCGAATCGTATCAGGTTGGATCCTAGTAAGTGCTAAACCATCGACATCTGACTGCCCAGTGGCGGGTGAGCGGAGACCGTGTTTTATATGAGAAAACCAAGAAGGGGACGACGAAGATGCGGGCGAAAAGTTGGCCGGATTCGACAATTCGGTGTCTGCGGGAGAGCTGCTAAGGGACGGCGGGAGACCATTGTGGGCAGGAATAGCATTACCGGGAGATGACGAGATGCGGCGATGTCGGCGAAAAGGCCGTGATAAGCTTGGCAGTATATATGTTGGGAACTTTGGTGGCGGAAGAGCAGCTGCGGCAGCTGCACCACCACCACCTGAACCTGAACCTGAACCTGAACCTGAACCTGAACCGACTTGAAGCGGTGGTGGTGGATGAAGAGCCACTTCGTTTAACATCATAGACAACATGCTCGCTACAGTATTGCAATCCTAACAAATGGCCCGAACAATATGTTGTTGTGAGGCAGGTGGGTAAATAGATACCTATGCGTAGACACTATGTAGGTTGGTAGGTATTCTTGTCACAGTACCTAGGAGTTCACATATAACTAATCCATGTAATCACGCGGTTCTAGAAATAGACGTGATCGGGTTGGGCAAACAAAGAAAAGCATGCAGAGGTTGTTGAGGAAGAAGTAGGTGCAGGTCTACAGAATATCTACGCATACAGCGTAGATAGGTCTCAGCCCCGCATCGGATGTGCTGGCACTGCTGCTGTGTTAGGGAAGGAGGAAGGAGGGAAGAGGTGTGTAGTAGGTATAGGTAAGTACCTACGTACCCACCTACTCACACTAGATACCTCAGATTAGTCCAGGTTAGCAGAATCCATATAGCAATCACATGTTGAATCATCATGCTCGAATGCGGGATTGTTGGGTACCTATCATGCTACCAACATCATACCGGGACATGCACCTTTGACAGGCGCTACGGGAAGGCAATGATTATTATTAGGCACCTTAGGTAGACCCCGTGGGCGCATCATGTGCTCCAGTCTTTTTAGTCATGCTATTCAAAGTTCCGCGCCAATTCGACCTAGGTATGCTGGATAGTTCACTCAGCTGCTGAAAATAATCTTGGTCTCCTTTTCCTATCGTCCCTTCTCTAATTACAAAACATATATCTATATAACCATGGGAACTCGCATTATTATAAAATAGATAAGTACCTCCAGTCTCTAATAACTAGGCTAGCGCGTTACGGTAGGCTAGGTACAGGCTATGCCTTATACGGTTTTATCTACAATACCTAGGTACAGTTAACTTCGAGCCACTACGCATATTCAAACATTTCAATTAGATAAACACGCAGTAGGTACATACCTAGGTAGCTATTGATCGCTGTTAGCAGTAGTTCTATGCATATAATGAAGGGCTAATCCAACAAGGTATGCCGGCCAGGTCGCAGCTGTACAAATATAATGTTATAACAGTTCTACAATAAAAGCAGAAAGGCCTTCCCAGCTTTATTTTTGTCAACAAGTAGGTATAAACTAAAAAAAAGTGGTAGTTTAAACCCAACAATAAAAATTAGCTACACAGTTCTAGGTTGCTACAATACTATTATTATATAACGCATATAACAGAATAACGAAACATTCGCCAGTGTGCTGGATGTAAGAATATAACACGCAGGTTGCTATTATAGGAAGTATGCACTCTATGCATTGTTCCCAATATATAAATAATATCTTTTACAACTTTAATATCAGTATAGTTGACGATAATAGTTCTTCATATTCAAATCTTTCTGGTATAATCTTCACAGTCCACAACAGCCGCTGCAACTTGATCTTGCACCACGAACTCGGCTGGTTTCTATCTAATTTAACGAAAGCAGAGAGCAAATTAAAGATTAACACCCTCTACGTAAGATCTATTTTGCATGCCTCAAGGTTAGCCTTTACCGTGCTGCCTTCTACACTTAGTTATTTTCAAAACTTATTTGATCGAGAAAAAAATACAATTCTTATATAAATTTCATCTTATTCCGAGGCAGCAGAACTTTTTGAATAGCAAATAGTCGTTTAGATGACTCGCAAGACATTGCTGTAAGTTTCCAAACAGAACCTATAAGTTATTTATAGCTGGTGGCTGGCTGTAGTTTATGAAGTGCTTTTTCGAGGTTGGGCTCGGCTACTATACGGCCTGCTGATTACCTCGCAGTTTTTCATCGCCGCTATTATTCGAAAACAACCTAACAATTTGATTTACTAGTTTCTTTCCTTCTTCTTCTTCGTTTTTTTTTCTCTTTTCAGAAGCGGGGATAGCCTCAGACCAAAAGACTGCCAAACTGTCATCCCCAGGAAGTAGAGCCCCTAATGCTCTGCACAAAATACCATCGCTAGAAACAATTGTGACATGATGGTTGCTAAATTGAATAATCAACGTAAAATTCATATTATTACTAGAAACATGTCTAACTTTCCATAGGCACAGACGTGAAATAGCAGTGTAGTAATATATTGTTCTAGGAGGTGCGGTTTAGCCGAACGACGAAGATTCCCAGCGATGGAACAATGAGATATTCAATCACGATCCAATGACCGCTTCCGCATTTTCACAATAACATCTCTATCTAAGCTCACAATTCCCCGGCACTCAGCCTTCTCCATCCCGGGCCCTCGATGAGATGGAGTGGTGCCGTCCAGGAAAGAGTAGCGCTCGAATTGAAGTTCGAATCGTATGATGACCATGGCGACTGCTGCCAGGATCTCGTGCTTTGCAAAGAAGCGCCCCGGGCAGATCACACTGCCACCACCATAGGGACAGTAGTCGCCCAGTTTGATCTTGGTCTTAGTCGCCTCCATATGAAGAAACCTCTCAGCCCAGAACTCACGGGCGCCTGGGTGGGGTTGTGAGCTGGAGAGCCCTGAGGTGGCATCTTGGTTCCAAACGCTCTCGTCCACGTGCGAGAGCCAGCTAGGAGCAAGTATAAAATTTCCCTTCTTAAGCGTGTAGCCGTGGACGTCGATGTCCTGACGCAAGCGCCGAGAGATGGGTATGCTAGAACGCAGGCGAAGACACTCGCTGTACACTGAGTTGAGTAAGGGCAGTTTTGTCAGCGCGGCAATATCGATTTTGTCCAGGGATGTTCGTCCGCCGAGACTCTTGCCGGGGAAAACTGCAGCGGCCTCGATCTCATCACGCACGCGCTCCAGCAGGCGCGGGTCTTGCACCATTTCGATAAGCATGTATGCCGTCATCGGAATTGCGTTGGCGTTGATGGCCCAAATCAGACCCATGTGCATTGCCGCTCGCCCCTCGAAGCTTATGCCGTAGTCAACTAGTGCGGCATTGCGTTCGCGCACGAGGCGGTGCCCGAAATTCTCGTCCCAGTCTGCACCGGTGTCCGGCATGGATGTAGCAGCTTCGGTGGCCTCTCGTAGCCACGCTTTAGTTACCTCGAGAGTGTGGTCGCGGGCCGCCCAGCCCTTGCGGCACATGAAACGCGGCATGCCCTGGAGCAGTGTCATGAAGGCTGCGTCATATTCCCAGAATGTGCTGGCAAATGGGATCTGGCGGTGCCTATCTGACACTTGTTTCCCGAGTCTTAGTATGCGTGGCCCTACCAGAGTGACTGTCGAGGCATTGAACTGGAACTGTTGCAGAAAGGCGTAGATGCCCGTACTCGTACTGGTCAAGTCGTTACCGCATGCCCACGGCACTGACTCAAGCTGCTTGCTAAACTCCTCAACAAATTTGTTTGTAAGAAAGTCCACTGCACTCCTTTCTGTCAGGTTTGAGAGGTATATGCCGTGGAGCTTGTGCCAGATCCTCGCTTCCTGTGGGAGGTCAGACAGGGGAACAGAGCCGGTGCCAGAGTCGTCCAGTCCAAGCTTTTCCGCGTCTGTCAGTGGAAGTCCTTTGACCATTTGCGCGATGCGCAGTTGCATGAACTCAAAGGATAGATGCCGAGAGTTCTTGAATATCGCCTGGATGTTGTCCGCTCCCATGATCAGGTACATGGTGATGGGTCCAAGCCGCATAGTCACTGGGCCCTTTTCTGGCCGTTTGGACCTTGATAGTCCATTTACAGTCAGCATCCGATCAATGGCGCAGCTAAACGTACGAAGGAACATAGTATACGAACAGCGTTTGCTCATAGAACTTGTGAGGATCTGTTACCATGGACACTGCGTTTCCGACCCATGGCAACCAGTATGGCAGCTTTGGAGGCTCGTTCCCCAGAAAACGATAGCTGAGGCCACTGGTCAGGTAGAATCGGCCCCATGTAAACAGATAGGTGATAGTTAAAATAATTCCAGGGACGAGGAAGATTGGAATCAGAATATGAGTGAGTAATGATAGATTACGATAACTTTGGGCCGCATTATGGTGCGAACTAAACGCCACGGATCTGTTCACTATGTCGAAGCTGCTGTTCAATGGCATAGGACACTCTACTGCTATAGACTCCATGGCGAAGAAGAACTTATCTATAGTGTGCTTGGTGTTTCGCCCTAAATTTCCAAGCCAGCTTGGTAGCTGGGTCGACAATGTTATAGCATCGAAGTCACTTACAGGCTATATAGAACCGTTTATCGGATGGTACAATGTCCCAAAAGTATATAGCCAATAGGATGCTTGATCTAAAACAAGCCCCGTAGAGAGTCTTTGATGATCTTACGTGTGTGTAAAGTTTACAAGATCTGTTCCTTTTCGTCGAGGTTGCAACCAATACAGGCTTATCTTACGGGGAAATCACCAATGGCAAAGCAGTGTGGCTTCGGTAATTTGTCAGTCACTATCTCGTAGGAACGTCAGACTAGAAGAATTACCTCCAGAACTAAGACTAAAAATCCCCGGAATCCAAACAATATTTTGGGTCCCTTGATCATGCGAGGTTCCTTTTATCATCTTACACGCACTTCAAAGTACCAAAGCTTCTGAGCTTAACCTACCAGTCAAAATCAGTGTGGTGCTCATCCTCGCGGTCCGACTTTTCCGCCGAGCCAACTATTGACTGCAAAGAGTACTTAGGCGTTACGACATATCTTATTCGAAGTTGCGCCATTCGTGCTGTAAAAATTATCTCGATAATCCCCTTGTAATTATTTTTTGTTGTACCCATGTTCATATTGTCAAAAATGGTCGGGATCGCAAGCATATACGAGTCTATTCCATTGAGAACATGGCGACGACAAGCCAAAGCTAACTTGGCAGCCCCAACCGAGAGCTTCAAAGGCAAGACCGTCCTCCTTGTCGGCGCTACGGGCTGCATTCTCTCTGAGGCTATCAAAAATCTGGCTGATCTTGAAGTCTCATGCCTCGTGTTTGGCGTGCGAAATACGGAGAAGGCAGAACTCTTATCAGACGCGCTGAGGCGAGAACACGGCGACAGTCTGTGCATCGCGGTGTTGAAAGTAGACCTCTTGTCGTTTGCCAGTGTAAAATCATTTGCCGCGCAAATTAGCAAACTCGACCGCATCGATGTCGTCGTCATGGGCTCTGCCATCATGAACACTGAGACAAGAATGACAAGTGACGGCTGGGAAGAAAGTGAGTGTACAACAAAGTGTGGTTTCCCATCTAATGCTATCTTTAACAAGTCAAACTCAAGCATTACAGCTGGTACACCTTTCATCAGCACTGCTGTTATTGCTTTTACTACCTAAGCTTCTAGCCGACGGGGCAGAACGGCCAGTGGTGGTGACCAGTGTTAGCAGTACGGCGATCCAAACATCTGGGCCAATGATTGAGCTACCGGAAAATGTCGAGGATTCGTATATCGAAACGGTCAATCAAGTGAAGACGCCCAGTTTCCAGAGAGACTACCAATACGGAGTCTCAAAAGTCGCCCAGGCTTGCTGGGTACGACAACTAAGCTTGTACCTGCCTGCGTCCAAAGTCCAGATCCACCAGCTCGATCCAGGGTCGTGCTATAGTCCGCTCAGTTCAGAGAACAAGTCAGCGCAGTGGATTCTGTGGTGGATATCAAGGCCGGTAGAGATGTGTGCTAGAACCGTCGTAAACTCATGTCTGCCTATCGAACAATCACATGGCAGGCTTTTGCTGGACTATGATCTTGTGCCGTAAGCCTCCCCTACATCTGACACAAGTTAGAATATGACTCGTTGACTCCGATACAGATATCCCAAGTACCTGGATCGGTAAGACCCCTGAATTCGGTACCCTAGTAATGCATATGCTGACTTACTTCTGCGAGTAGGGCAGCAGGGATACAACTACAGGAGCGGGTTTGGAATGAGACAAGGCAGATTTTGACAGCCGCCGTTCCCGAGACAGGATCTATCTACCTGGATCTACTGGCAAAGCTACAAGAGGGCCAGCCTGAGCAGCGCTGATGGAAACTCGAGTGTTATCTTGAGCAGAAACTATTCTCACGTTTAGATAGAGTCGTACTTGTAGGGAATAGTAACCTGTGCCTTATACTAAACGGGATTAAATGAATAGAGTGCGCAAAGTGCGCGAGCACCTATTTATACATTCCTGTGCTCCCTCTCACTGATCCAACCAATCAGGGTGATCCCGGGCGCCCGGGATCCACTTGTCCGCAACAACTACCTATTATAAGCATCATGCGGATAAGCTGACCATTTTGTATTGATCCAAGGTGGTGGTGCTCCAAACAGCGGAGCGGATCTGGTCCGCCATTTATTAGAGATAAGCGGCCGCATAGACCACCGTCTGCCTAGCCAATGCAGTGATCGTACAACAGTAGCACATGTAGGCCCCTGAGAACATACCATGCTGTCCGAAATAAAACCAAATATCATAGTCGGGCTGCACTATAAAATCCTGGGTAATCCCGGGAATAAGCCGTGAGACGCATGTCAGCCTACCGAGTCGATATACAGAAATCCTATAGCCCGGCAATGATTTCGTGATTCAAGAAATTCCCATCCATGTGGGACATCAGTCGTATGTGGGGGTGATATGACATGGTTCGTTGCCGGGCATTGTTCTACTTTTCAACACCTTATCTAAGATTGATCGGGGGAAAAGGCGATGACTGTCTACGATTGGGTGGCTTCAACCTACAACATTCTTTCCGAGAAGCAGTCAAACGAGTACATCGCTGGGAAATTCGAATAACTGTCGTAGATATCCAATATGACGTTTTCTCCCACTTAGAATTCTCCTCCCATCTTGCTGCAAATCATCCACCCCCAAATGAACCAAAGAACGATTAGCGAATCCGATGACACCGCAACGCCGCTCCGTGGTAATCATCGGCGCCGGGGAGTCGGGCATTGCCGTCGGCTGTCTTCTGAAGTTGAAACTCGGCGTCACTGACTTTCAAATTTACGACAGACAAGGCGGCATAGGTGGTGCATGGTACATCAATAAGTACCCTGGCGTAGCATGCGACATGTATGTCCCATCTCAGCCAACATTCCAGACGCATGACTTACAAAACAACTAATCCTCCAGCCCCGCGTTGTTCTATTCCTACTCGTTTGCTCCCAATTATGAGTGGACGTCGCTGTTCCCCCCTGGCCGGGAAATCCAGCAGTACCTGGCCTCGGTATGCCGCAAATTTGACATTGTGAGCAACATCCAGCTCAACACCGAAGTATGCGAAGCTCGTTGGCTTCCCGAAAGTCTAGAATGGGAAGTACATGTTGTCAAGCTGGCGACATCGGCCGGAGGCCTCAGCCAGACTGAGCGACAGAGACACATCAAGCAGCACGGCTCTTCCTCTGTATATCTCGACCGGGAAGTCGTCCGGTGCAAGGTGCTTATAACATGTGCTGGTGAACTTGTAGAGCCAAACAGCTGGCCGAAAGACGTCGCTGGGCTTGAAACCTTCCAGGGAGACGTGGTGCACTCCGCTAGATGGCCGGACACCATCAACGTCGCGGGTAAGGATGTCGTCGTCGTGGGAATGGGCTGCACAGCGGCACAGTTGGTGCCCGCGCTGATAAACCCACGAGCAAGTTCGCCTCGTGGCTCGCACGCAGCGCCTAGGCACGTGACGCAACTCATGAGAACTGCGCCGTGGCTGATGCCTCGCCCCCCAGAGCCTCCATGGTGGTTCAACCGTGCCATGACAGCCCTGCAATCCCTCCCCGGGCTGGGCTTATTATTTCGATTTCTCCTCTTCCTATACGCCGAATCGACGTGGCTCAACGTCGGGATGGGTTGGATTAGTAAAGTGTTACGGCATCAGTTCCAGAATAGACTCCTGACCCATATGCGGAAAACCGTACCTCCCAAGTATCAAGACATGCTCCGACCAGACTTTGGCGTTGGCTGCAGGCGCATTATTATCGACTGCGGATGGCTTGAATCTCTCGCGATACAAGACCGTTTCGAACTGACTACGAGACCGTTGCTGTCCGTGACGTCCCGGGGCGTGGTTTTGGGACCTCTTCCCACCAAGGGAGCGTCTTTAGAAGACAATGCCTCGGCATCCGTGGTCACGAAGCCCGCAGACATCATCATTCTCGCCAACGGGTTCGATACCTCAACGTACTTACATCGCATCAGGATTGTTAACGCGGCGGGTAAATCGTTGCATGACGTCTGGCGTGAGAATGGCGGACCCGGGGCTTACCTGAGCACGGCGGTCTCTGGGTTTCCCAATTTTTTCATGGTACTGGGCCCTTGCTCTGTCAGTGGGCACTCATCGGCCATTCTGGCTACCGAGAATGTTGCCGGCTACATTATCAACTTTGTCAAGCTGGTATTATCTGGCGAGGCTCGCACAGTCGAGGTGAAGGTCGAAGCCGAGCGCCAGTACACTGCTGAGGTCCAAAGAAGATCTGTCGATAAGATCTGGCAGGACTGTAAAGGGGGCTACATCTCTAAAAATGGCTGGAATAGCTCGATCTGTCCGTGAGTCGAACCCATTTTCAAGCCCCGTGCCACATCTCTCTCATTTCCACAAGCAGTCCGTATATACATAAGCTGCTTGAGTTTATATGCTGATCGCGTGAAAACGAGGCTAGATTTAATCAAATCCACTTTGGTTTTATGTGCAGGTTTCCAAATTGGAATCATTGGGACATTGACTACACTACATTTGGGCGACATCGACGGCAAAGTTACAGTAGCAGATCTGGTGTTTTTTGGTCGCTAATTACGAGCCTGGGTCTGCTGATAGTCAGCTTGTCTATCAACAGGTATATCATATAATGAGGTGAAATTAATATGAGTAGATTGTATCAAAACAGCCCTGAAAAAGCGTGAACGAGCACTTCTTCATTCTACACGGAAATGCGGTATGCGATTGCATACATCGTACCTTGCAATCATATGATCATGACGATCATCACCCATGAAAAGCATTCTACAAATGGTGATGAGCAGTAGCCTAAGACTTCCCCCAGTACAAAACAATCCGGAATCCCGCACGGAATTTTTGAAATCGTTATTTGTTGGTAAGCCGACCACGCTTCCGTCCAGGTGGTCAGCAGCCAGTGATCCCATTCCAGTCGGTCTAGCGCCCCTAGAAACTTAGGACTATAGAGATTCCTTAGCTGAACATGACTGCATAAACTAGCTCAGTGGCCGATATGACGGCGAGGCATGGATTCTAGCCCCCCATACCACCACGCGAGCCCGCGCCACTAGAAGCGAGATGGGGAAGAACTTGTAACCAATCATATAGCTGCGAGTCGGGTGAGATCGAGATCTCTATTCCTCACTTCATTCGCGCAGATAGGGCACAATTGGTCGGTCCGATCTAATAATGGCGGCCGTGAGGGACGCACCCCTCGACGTTGGTAACGAGTCTGCATGTAAGCCAAAAGTACAGTCAGATTCCAGGTAACCAAGCCCTCTTATTGTATTGGCCAACGACGAGCCTCTGTTTGCAGTATCGGGGGTTGCCTTCCCACATGCTACAAATTCATTATGCGTTGTATATTCATGACCTGGTAGGGCGCAAACCATCACCTCAGGGGGAAACTAGACCTAGGCTGTAATGAAGCAACGCTCGATCTCGCTCTTTGCTTCCTCCTAGCAGCACGCATTGTCGAGTCCGAACATGAGTGATCTGCAAGCGCAGCGAGCCTACGGGCTGCTCCGCGTGTCGGCCATCATGCAAGTCGTGGCCACGCTCTGTATAGCGGCGGCCCTGAGGTTTCTGGCGAAACTCGTGAGCCATCGCCGCAGATTCAGGAGACTGCAGCGGAGAGGCCTGGTAAGTACGATGTTGTCAAGCCGGAGACACCACACTAACGCCTCGAACCGTAGCCCATGCCACCTCACAGCTTTCTTCTCGGCCACCTGGGCCTCGTAGCCGAGATTACTCGAGCGTGGCCGCGCGACTTTCACGGCCACTACCTCGCGTTAGAGATCAGGCGTCGCTTCCCCTTGCTGCCGCCCATTTTCTACCTGGACCTGTGGCCGACGGGCCCGCCGCTGGTGGTTATCACGTCCGCGTCCGGCGCGTGCCGCATCGCACAGCATGAGCCGCAGCTGCTGAAGCACGGGGGCGTCTTGGGTTTCTTGCAGCCACTCATCGGCAAGCACGGTCTTGTCACGATGGAAGGTGACGAGTGGAAGTACTGGCGTGGCATCTTCAACCCGGGCTTCAATGCTGCCAACCTGTCAACCCAAGTCCCAGGCATCGTCGAGAACACGATGGTCCTCTACGAGATCCTGGAAGAGCGGGCGGCGGGGCGCGAAGTTTTCTCCTTGTTTGAGACCATGTCTCGGTTGACAATGGATATGAGCTGCCTCGCCACACTGTCAGTACTATTTCATATTGCATTTGCTTCTTTCCGATTTATTCGCCAGTACAGCAGTCCCAGAGCATATATCGTCGCTGACTGACACCATATTGGCAGGGGGTCTAGATTAAACGCGCAAAGGGGAGGTTGTGACTTGGTTGCCGCATTCCGCAGCCAGGCCAGCTGGATACCTTCGCCCAACGAACAAAATCTGTTCAGAAAGTTGAATCCCCTCCGCCCATTAGTTTACCGCTATAACCGATGGAGGATGGACAGGTATGTCTCGCTCGAGCTCGACTCCCGCTTTGCCGTGCAGGTGCAGGGGCGGAGCAGTGAGCAAGGCCAACCCAGGAGAGGCAAGGCGGTCGTCGACCTCGCGCTTGAGACGTACCTGTTGGAGCAGCGGGTATCAGTTTCGAGGGACCCAGAAGAGAAAGACATATCCCCGCATATTGATAGCGATGCCAGTAGGGCCACCCCATTGATAATGGATGCCAGGTTCAAGCAGTACGCGATATCACAGATGAAGCTCTTTCTCTTCGCGGGATACGATACGACGGCCAGCGCAGCCGTCTACGCCATCCATCTCCTCTCTTTGAACCCCCAGTGTCTGCAGCGTGCGCGCGAGGAGCACGATGCCGTTCTAGGGACCGGCGTGATCAGGGCTGAGACGGCGGCGCGCATTTCTCAGCAGCCTCACCTGCTGAACCGACTGGCATACACGTCGGCGGTCATCCGGGAGGCCCTCCGTTTGTATCCGCCCGTCTCCAGCACGAGGGAGTCGGCAGCCGATTTCACGCTGCTCGACGAGGCGAGCGGCCAAATGTTGGAGACTGAGGGGTTCATGCTCTGGGGCGTGCACCAGAGCATCCAGCGCGACCCCGAGCACTGGCCCGAGCCCAACAGGTTCATCCCCGACCGCTGGCTCGTCCCCGCCGGCCATGCCCTGTATCCGCGGGACAAGGAAGCGTGGAGGCCTTTCGAGAGAGGCCCGCGCAACTGCATCGGGCAGGAGCTGGCGCTGCTGGAGGTGAGGGTGATTCTCGCGATGGTGCTGCGCGACTTTGACTTCTGCGACGCGTACGCCGAGTTTCGCGCGCGGAAAGGCTGGTCGGGTCCCACGGAGGTTCAGGGGGATCGAGCCTACCAGGTACTACTGGGGAGCAGCAAGCCTAACAATGGCTACCCCTGCAAGGTTGCGAGACGGACAGGGGTTAAGTAGATACATATAGGAGGTAGGTATTCTGTAGAGCGTCAGCTTACCTGCAATTTAACGCGGTCGCTTACCCCCCTTCTCGGTGATATATGTAGACTGAATGGGAGGCGGGAGCCTATCTAGTGCCGTGGAACTATGCAGGTCAGCATTGAGCGAGAGAATTCATACTGGACGCCTCCGACATGAGAGTAGAATGTAATTTTCGGTGAGAATGACAGAATGACTATAAGAATCTTGGGGCCGAAAATCCGTGCCTACTCGATCCTCAACTAGTATATCGGTTCTCCTCTGTCGCTGGAGTCTGATTCTGGACCAGAGAAGATCACACGCCACAATCATCTCATCCACTGTTCTTAGGCAGACAACTCCACGCCAATGATGTCCTCTCACATCCCGGATGTCGTGGTGCACGTCTTCCCTCTGATCTTCCTTTGCGGGCTCTATCTCGTCTCGTCCCTCATGGTAAACTCGGGTCACGCCGAGGCTTTTGCCCAAAGCCTGGACCACAACCCGTATCCAGTGCTCCCTGACGGCAAGACACCGCTGCGGACGGTCTATACTGGGTTCTCGGCCTTGGATTCTTATCTCGCCAACCTACAGCTCATCTTCATCCCCTTGGTAGATGGCTCATGCCCTGAATTGTCTCTGCTAGGCTGGCACTGGGCGGGCTTACTCTTGGCCCTCTCCAGCGTCGTGCTGATTGAAAATCTGCGGTCGCGGAAATTGACTGGTCTAGTAACGTGGGCTCTCCCTTCCCGCTCCGCTCATTGTCGTCACCCGCCCCCTTTGCCTGCTGCGATAGTATAGTCGCGTCAATAATGCATTCATCTTGAGCTTCTACTAACTTCGTGTCGACGGTGCGGTAGATTTTCCCTTTGGGGTCTCTGTGTACAGTATTGTGGTTACTTTACCACCATGCCCCTTTACTGCTACTTCTATCTTCTACGTTCTTCACACACTGCCAGCGCAGCTGTCTATTCCGAGCATGACATTCTCGCCGTCCGCAGCGTACCCCTCTCGGTGCTTCTGGGCTTTGTCGTTCCCTCGGTTGTGATGTGCTTGCCGCAAATTCACTCTGGCCACTCGCGACAGCTAGCCGTGGCCTTTTGGCAGAATTTCCCTCTGTGGATCGCTCTAGCACAAATCCCTGCCATGTGGCGGGCATCCAGGCACACAAGACAGTCTGATGTGGCGATATTGGCACAATCCAAGAAGTACAGCAGCACAATCAAGCAAGTATACAAGATCGTTGGCGTGGCCTCGCTTTTGGTTCACGTTTCCGGACTCCTGCCTATAGTCCTCGCTGTTGTCTGGCCCGAGGGTCTTGTCTCAGCGCTGTCACGCCTGGGATTAAACGAGAGAAGCTTGCAGTCGCTCCGACCGCATGCTTTCTTTCTGCCTGCAAGATGGGACAGCCAAGTCCAGATCAATAACATGGCAGAAGGCGCGATGAACTTTCTCAGATATGACTACATTGTTGGCACGGCGGCAGCGTTGCTCTGGGCCGTATTGATTCAGCATCGACAGTCTCAGAAAAATTTGCGCAGCCATAGAGTAGCTAGCAGTAAGAACAAGTCGTACACGGGCAGAGGTGTGAAGCAGGCGTTTAAGATATGCGCGTCCAGCGTTGCGTGTGGCCCTGGCTTTACCATTCTGAATTTGATGAGTCAGAGGGAGGACAGCCTACTAGATAGTTCTAAACAGCGGCAGGGATAAGATCTATCAAGTTACGGTTTCGCTACCATAGAGCTGTTTGACGATGCAACGACCTAATGGTTATCCAAGATTACACACAACAGAAGATTGGACGGTTAGTCAAGAAAAGGATGAGTCAAACCGCGAGACAGGTACAATCGACATGATGCAGGCATTTCCTAAACGTTGCTATAATGACGCAAACCTAAACGAGAAAGTGTCCAATTATTTATATATCGTAGTAGGGTCGCTGACACGCACTTGGAGAGAGAGGTATCGCATGTTCATGAGCGGCCGATCTGATTGATCCAGTCCAGCTGCACCAGGTAAGCTGATGTTCTATGACTTGATAGGCCTGCCGTCTCAGTCTCTGATTACTGTAGTCGGATTCAGCTTACACGTGACCACCTACTCAATCTGTTGCGAATGTGTCTGACGACCGCAGTCTTTCCGCCAGAACTCATCTTTGCCGTGTAGAATCGACCCCAAAGAATCTCTCTTTATTTGGCGGACTCGCAGTGGGCACTCTATCATGAGCCACCGTAAGTAGACCCATAGCATGTTTCTTGTCAGACGCAAGCGCATCAGCCCCCCGGCCGTCCTTACGGACAAAGTCGTGCCGGTTCACTACTGGGATCACTACAGCAAGGATGCCGTCATCGATTTCACGATGCGCTTCGACCACAAGCTAGATGTCGGCATGCTCAGACGCTCATTAGAGAAGCTGCTGGATCGCCAAGATAGCTGGCGTAGACTAGGTGCTCGGGTTAGACTAAATGTAAGGGTCTCTACTGTCCAAAATCCGTTCGAAGTCTCGAGATCCCACCCTGCGGGCCAGAGCCGTTGACATTCGCTCCATGCATATGATCAGATAGAAGGAAGGCTGGAATACCATGTCCCGGCCGAGTATACCAAGCAGAGGCCGGCGATTAGCTTCCGTCACACACCATACAGTATGAGCATCAAACAGCATCCCACCGGATCCCGTCTGCCCACAGCTTCTGCGCCGTTGTCAGAGTCCAGCTCTCCTACCATAGTGCCTGGTGAGGGCTTCGTGTCTCTTACGCGCCGGCCGGGAGACCCGACAAGCTTCGAAGACTACCTCTACACGGATAGACCAATGCTGGGATTGCACATCGTGTCGTTCAGCGATAGCACGCTAGTTTCGCTTTGTTCTTCGCATATCCTGTTCGATGCTATGGGGCGCAAGGAGCTGTTAAATGCTTGGTCTCTCACTCTCCAGGGCCGCGAGCAAGAAGTTCTTCCGTTAATCGAAACTGACCCTCTCGCGACCTTGGGCACGCAACACAGGACAACAGATGGGCCTTTAGGTTCAGCGCACGAACCGTACCAGCACGCCAGCAAGCAGCTCGGCCTGTTGCAGTTATTGACACTCGGCATGCGACAGACACTAGACAAAATCCTACATAGCAAGGCAACTGAGGAATCTCGAATCATCTGCGTGCCTCAGGCTTTCATAGACGCACTGCGGAAGGACGCCTTCCTCGCGCTGCAGCCCCGTAACGACAAGAAACCAGGCGAAAAAGCGCAAGCGAACGCTTTCCTAAGCGACGGCGATATTCTTTGCGCCTGGTGGACGCGGCAAATCGTCTCAACTCGCATCCGAAACACCGCACACAGCAGCCAGACAATCGCCATTATGAACATGCTCGGTCTCCGCCGCCTGCTGCGGCGCGAGAAACTTCTTCCCGAGTCCGCTGGCGCCCTCATCGCGAACGCCATGGTGGGCTTGCCGGCATTTATCGCCGCGCGACACATCGTCGGCAGGCCGCTGGGTATTACTGCCGGGATCCTGCGCACGGCGATCCAGGAACTAGGCACCATGGCGCAGGTGGACGCCCTGCTGGGCCTGCAGCGCGCCGCGAACAGCAACGGGGGTATACCTGCGCTGTTTGGCAACGCGGGGATGCACATGGTCGTATGCACGAACTGGACACAAGCGCGGTTCTTCGAGTTGGATTTCTCGGCGGCCGTTGTTCCTGAGGAGGGGGAGGCGGAGCAGGTACATGGAACTCTACAGATGGGTCCGCCAGGTGAGACGGATTTTGACGGAAATGACCGTGGCTCGGAGCAGCAGATGTCGGCGAGGGAACCCGCCCGCCGCATTGCGCGGCCGACGAGCGTCCAGATGCACCTGAACAGTGCGAGCACGCCGGCTTTCATGATGAGCATCTTCACGGTGCTAGGGAAAGACGAGGTTGGGAACTACTGGATCACGGGCACGTTGCGGAAAAAATTCTGGCTTGGGATCGAGCAGGCTCTCCGCGAAGGGCCGTCTCAACATAGCAACAAGCTGTGAGAAAGAGCCTGGAGGCTGATAATGATCATGGCCTCTAATGTGCAAGACGTAATGAGCAGCGGACAGAGTTTGGACATATTTGCAGAGGTCGTAACGGAGATTGGTGTTTGGGGTTACGGAAAGAAAGAATAGAGAGCACTGGTAGCTGGTAATTTTGAACAGTACACTTAGGTAACCTTCAAGTTATGACTGGTATCGTTGTTCTTCACATATGTCAAAAGAATGCAGTTTCAAGCCACACTAGGTAGTTTGTCATCATAGAATTTAAATTTCTATCTCCCATTAAAAAAACAACTGTGCAAATTACACACACCGTAGTCTAAAACGCCTGAATGAGTACTAGTCGAAGGCGACTGAAAAAGGGGTCTATTTTTATCGCTTGTGGCTGTGCCTCAATGACCTGCGCCACAGGCTACAGTTTTGACAAGCCGCCTCCGCACAGTGATTTAGATTAAATAAAAACTGTCTACACTGCTGCATAAGCCTAATATAAATAATTTTATTAGGTGGGAATTTACTGTAGGTGTGTGAGTTACTTTGACAGTGCGGGCAGCACTGTACAAAGGGGCTACTATTGATTAGGTTATCCTGATCTCTTTTTTTTTTGTTTATTTATCTAGCTAGTTATTTCGCATTGTTTTTACTATAATAGGCTTCTCAGAGTATATATACCGTATGAGTATATACCAACATTCGGTTATTAGAAAGCAATATGTTAAGCTCTGTAACTAATTTTACAAGTACCTACTAATAAGCCTACGGAGCGGCTTCCACTCCGATAGCCGTTACTAATCAATCATAGCAACTTTTGACGCCTGTTTAGCATATTAAGCGCATCGACGAGCGCTGCCTACGATATCGTAGACTGATTTTTGAAGATATCATATGTTCTGCGGTCGAGGGTGGAGGGAGCTGGACGCGTGCGACTAAATATATTATGAAATTTATAATGCCTTCGTTTTTAACGAAGGAGGAACGACTGAGTGAAACGAAATGCCTTCGTTTTTAACGAAGGAGGAACGACTGAGTGAAACGAAAGGTTACTTAGTGTCGTAAAAAATTCCCAGCAGAATTCTATGGCCGAAATAGGTAATTTTGCCTTCCTATTTGGGAATAGTGGGTTATCTGGTGGCCGAAAAATTTCCAAGACAATTTTTCAACCCAAATAGGAAATTCTCTCTGCTTATTTAAGTATAGTTCGTCCAATTCGGCTTTAATCGCATGTACGCGGCTATAATCGGCTAAACCGGCCTTAGGTAACCTACTTGTCAGGTGACCTGCCGACCTACCAGGTCACTTGCCAGCCGACCTACTACCTTACCAGTTGGCCTACTGACTTGGCTGCCTGTCAAATGACCTACCTACTTACTAGTCAACCTATCTATCTACCAGTCAATCTACTTACTAGTCAAGTGACTGACCTACTTACTTACTAGTTAGGTGACTGACCTACTTATTTACTAGTCAGGTGACTAACTTACCTACTTACCAGTCAGGTGACTAACTTATCTACTTACTAGTCAAGTGACTGACTTACTTACTTACCAGTCAAGTGACTGACCTACCTACTTACCAGTCAGGTGACTGACCGACTTACTTACTTACTAGTCAGGTGACTAACCTACCTACTTACTAGTCAAGTAACTGACCTACCTACCTACCAGTTAAGTGACTAACCGACTTACCTAGTGACTTGCCAGCCTACCAAGTGGGTCACCAGCCGGCCTACCTACTTGCCAGGTGACTAACTGACCTACTTACCTACTTGTAGACCTACTTGCAGACCTGACTGCAAGTCAACAAGGGCCCAGGACCTAGGGCTAGGATTGGAAGGGCTAGGATTGGAGGCGTTAAAAACGAAGGCAGTCCTCTCCTTTAGCTAGGAGGGAGCGGGAGCCGCGCGCGCGAAGCGCTTACGCGGCGGAGCACACGGTTGGTAGAAAGGAGGCTAAAGGTAAGGGCTGCCTTCGTTACCCTGTCGAGGGGCCTGTGTGGCCTGTGTGGCCTGTGTGGCCTGTATGGCTTATATAGCCGGTACCCTTAAAAACGAAGGCTTCCTTGCCCTTGACCCCCAGGGGCCTCTAGTTGCTGCTTTGGGAAAATTGAGAGATAGCATATAAAAAGAAAACTGAAACATAATAAAGAGCTAAATGCGCTATTGAAAGATTTATTACAAAAGTTAAACAGCTTTGTAATATATATAGCAAAACGGTATTAATAAATGCTAAAATATCAGTTTATATTTACTTATAAAAAGTTAAATAATAAAAGCGACACTTTAATAGCAGAGCTAAGAAATTTTAAACATAAAAGCTAACATTAATTGTTTAATAACTAGAGCATTTAATTAAACAATTGTTTAACTTAAAGTTTTAAACTAATAAAAAAGCACGTTTTACGCTTATAAAATATATAACTTTATAAACAAACTATTATAGTGCAGCTTATTAACTACTTATATTTGCAGTTTAATATAACATTAGCAGCGTTAAAATGCTATAAATGCAACTTGTAGTAAACTGTTAATTACGTTAATTAATTAAAAGTAATTATTGTTTAATTAAAAAGTTAAACTTTTTACCTTTGGTTATAAATTTTTTATTTTAAATAGTTTTTTAATTTTATAAACTATGGCTAAGCTTATATAAATAAGTTTTTTTTTCTCGCTTTTTTTTTTTATATATATATTATTTTCTGCTTTTTTTAAATAATTTAAACATATATAATAAAAAAAAAGTTAAATGTAATATATTTACTTATTTTTATTAAAAATAATTATTTATTTATATATAAACTTATTTTTATATAATATTTTATATAAATATTTAATTTATTTATATTTATTTATAATATTAAATTTTTATTTAAATATATAATTAATATTTATAAATATAAGTTTTGTTTAATTTATAAAATTAATTATAAATGTTTATATAAACTATTTATTTTCAACTTTTAATTATATATAATTATATAAATATTATATAAAATATATTGTTAATTATATAAGTTTTAAAAATATATTAAAATTAATAGTTATATTTTAATATTTTAAATTTTTTTTTTAAACTTTTATTTAAATATTACTGCTTTTAGTTATATTTTTATATACAAAGTTATTTTTATTATATAAAATTATTAAATTATTATTTTAAATTTGTTTAATTATTATAGCTAGTATAATTATTGCTATTTTTATTATTAATATTAATATAATTAAAAAAAAATAAAAAAATAAAAAAATAAAAGTTATAAAATAAATAAAATAGTTAAAAAGTTAAATATATAAAATAGTTTATAGTTTTATTAATTTTTATATAAAAATTAATTAAACTATTATAAAAAAACTATTATAATTGTAAGAAGTGTGAAAGCTTAGTGATTGATTTTATTGATTAAAGATTTTAAAATGAAAAAAAAAAAAAAGGCTAAATTACAAGTGTGTAGTACGTGGGGTATACAGGTGTGCGTGTAAGGTTGGTGGGTCAGTAAAAAGCTGTATGATTTAGTCGGTATAAGGTTGAACTGAAGTACTGCTGGGTGGAGTATTTTAAAATAAGTTAAATTAAAAATAGTGGTTTTTAAAACTTAATAAAAATTGTTAAATTAAGTTATAATAAAGTAAAAAGTTTTAAAATAATAAGTAATATTAAAAGCTTTTTTAAAATATTATTAAAATAAAAATTTAAAAACTAGTTTTTAAAGTTAATAATTATTATATTATTTTTTTTAAAAATTAAAAGTTTAATATTAATTAAATTAAAGTTATTATATATAATATTTAAGTTTAATTTTTATATTTAAATTTAATGTTTTATTATTATTTTTATAATTTTTTATAAATTTATTTATAGTTATAGTTTATATTTAATATTATAATTTTATAAATAGTTTTAATTTTTTTAAATAATATCAATTTAATATTATTAATATATTATTAAAATTTATTATTAAATATTAAATATTATTAAAATTATATTTTTTTTATAAAATTTAATATTATAGTTATTTTATTTTTTTAAATATTTAAAACTTTAATATTTAATTAATTTTAAATTTTAATTTATTATTAATTTTTTTAACTAATAATAATATTTATAACTATTAAAATAAAAAAGTGTTAATTATTTTTTTTAATTAGTTTATATAAAATAAGTTTTTTTTTTAATATAAATTTAATATATTTAAAATATAGTTATTATAACATTGTTATAACTACAACTAATATAAACATTAAAACAGCCGCGTTTTACATTATAACAATTTATAACCTATTAATATAAATCTTTAAAACTAAAGTTTTAACAACTTAATATTTTATACCTTTTTGTATAAAAAACCATGGCTTAATAATTAAAAGCTTAATTACTAGTTGTAACACTATATCAAGTTATTTAAAAGCTGCAAGTTTAATATATAGTATAAAAAAAACTTATACAACTTTTTAATACTTATTAGTAGCTAAGTTTTACTTTTGCTTATATATAACATAAGTATAAGTAAGTAAGTGCTTTTATTGTTTACTAAAATCAAAGTTGGTTTTTATACACATACGAAAATCGACTGTGGAGTAAAATAGTATAACGCTGTCACAACTACAACCGACGCAGGCGTTAAAACGGCTGCGTCCCACGTTATAACGACCTACGACCTACTAATATAAACTTTCAAAACTAAAGTTTTAACAACTTAATATTTTATACTTTTTTATATAAAAAACCATAGTTTAATAGTTAAAAACTTAACTACTAATTATAACAGTTATATTTTTTTTGCTTTAAAATTTTAAATAAGCTAAAATATTATAAATTAAAATAAATAATTAAAATATATATAAAAAATCTTTTTTTATATAAAAATATTTTGTTATATTTAAAAAAATTAATAAGTTTTTACTTTTTGTTACTTTAAATTTTTTGTTTTTTTTATATAGTTTTAATAATTTAATATATTAAATATTATATATTATATATTTAAATAACAAATTTAAAAGTTTATTTAATTTATTTTTTAATTAAAACTTTTTTTATATAATTTTAATAGTTTAATATATTAAATATTATATATTATATATTTAAATAATAAATTTAAAAATTTATTTAATTTATTTTTTAATTAAAACTTTTTTTTAAAATATAAATATTAAATAATTTTTTAATTTTATTTTAAATATTATTTTTAATAATATTATATTAATTATTAAATATTATAAAAAATTATATATAAA
>MU378285.1:0-68050 GCA_022495175.1 Hypoxylon argillaceum | reverse complement strand
TAAATTATTTTTTAAATATTTAATTATTAATTTAATATTAAAATTATTTTTATTAAATATTTATATTAATATTATTTTTAAATATTTAAAATTAACTAATTTTAAAATTTAATTATATAAGTTAATATATTAAATAATATTAGCTATATATTTTAATGTTTTATTAATATAAGTTTTAATAAATTTATTAAATTTTATAATAATATTAGTTATTAATAATTATATTTTTTTAAAAACTAATAATATAATACTTTTTGCAAAATTATTATTATTTTAAACTTTTTATACTTTGAAATTTTTTTTATATTAATTAATTTATTTTTATAAAAAAGTTTATTTAATATTTTTATAAATAAAAAATTTTAGTTTAACTTTAATTTTAAATATAAATATAGTATTATTTAAATTAATATAATTTTAAATATTTTATATTATAATTTGAAGTTTAAATTTGTTGTATTATTTTAACTAATTATAACTAATTTTTAAAATCGTTTCAACATTTTTTTCGATTTTTTTAAAAAATATAATAAAAATATAAAAAAAAATATATTAAAAACAAATAAAAATTTTTAAAATAATATAAAAATAAAATAAAATAAAAATATTTACTATAATAAAAATTAAAATTATTTATTAAAAAAAATATTAGTTTAATAAATAAACTAAATTTATAACTATTATATATTAAAATATAATCAAATTTAATAAATAAAATTAAATTAATATAACTAAAATAATTTTAAAAAGTATATTATAATAAAACTTACTAAATATTTTAATTACTTTAATTTTTTATTTTTTAAATTTTATATATATATATATACTTTTAATAAACACTAATTTTAAGCTTAACGTTTTATTTTTAAGTTCTGATTTTATAATTGTTTCTGTTTATTTATAATAGTAAGCACTTACAATAAGTAATAATTTTAACAAATAATATTATAAGCAGTAAAAAAACTTCTGCAAAAACTTCTTTTTAGGCTCCTTTATTAAGTAAGCTTACCTAGGTAGATCCTATAACCCAACCCTTTGGGCTCGCCCCACTAGACCCACTTATACCGTCACAGTTAGTTTTATCAGAAGTGACATCCCTTCTAACATGTATATCCCTTTCTACCAGCCCTTTGACTTGAAACACCTAGGTAGGTGACTACATGACTGGTTTCCAACCCAATTCATTAGCAACGGACTGTTCACTTCTGTGGACAACCTAACATCTTCAAGGCAAATCTAATCATGACAACAAGAATGGCAACTTCACAATCAACTCGACTAGACGCTCCTCCTTACCCCTCATACAGAGAAATTCAAAGCGAGAGGATCCCTCTCGTCCTGCCGATGACGCCCGGATCATGGTTGGCTATACACAGAACCGAAGCGACATGATGCCTACTTCGTGCAGGCTGCCGTACATACGACAAGGGGCAGACCGATATTGAAATCTTTGAAAGGTGCTCGTGGCTAATTGAACACTAATGGTAGAATTCATGGAAATCAAAAGTGCAAGCTCATTAGATTCATCTACCAGATAAGTACATCTATAGCGCGCGATCGATCCGATACTTATACCTACCTACGGGTAGCGTTGAGGTTAGCCCCATCTCGAACACGGTGCTACCAGCTATTACGTTAGTATGTTCACAATTAGGCAAATAGGCATGCATAGAATTAGGCGAGGAAACGAGTGTATTCATCAGGTAGTATATACTCGTTCGAATACCTTGCGGCATTCCTTCGCAATTTTGTGCGGTACCTCTCAACAGGAGCTTTTATGGCACTCCCTCGCAATCCTCTGCGGTATAACCATGACCTCTCTGGCATTCCCTCGCAATCCTATGCGGTACATCAACAGGAGCCTCTGCGGCATCCCTCGCAATTCTCTGCGGTACATCAACAGGAGCCTCCCTAGCTTTCCTTCGCAATCCTATGCGGAACCTCTGAACAGGAGCCTCTTCGGCACTCCCTCGCAATCCTATGCGGAAAATCTCAACAACCTTCGCGTCTACCCAACTCCACTAGACCATGCTTTTCGTGCAAACCATGCCCAACCCCAAACGAGTGCATGCGTTCAATAACCATGCAGGAACGCCGTAACACCAAGGCCATGCTTGGTAATTCATGACTCCATAACTCCATTCCATATACCGTTTTGGTCGCCAAATCAGCCCTTGACCAGGGTGCCGCCCCTTCGTAAACCATATACATTCCCCGCGATCGAAACCCAATCCTCCTCTGTGGTCCGTTGTGTACTGATATTAACACGACTCCCATTATTCGGACCAAACCTAGTCTTCAGTGGTCCATCTTCCATCTCAGGCGGTCTTCCGCCAGCAAGGCCGAATTCGGCGATTAGTAATCGAGGATTCCATTCCAGGTTGGATCCTTGCCCAGCACACTCGTAATCGTCATGTCAATGGCCTCTTGGCTCATCAACTGCGCGCTCGCCTTCTGACCCTCTAGCACGTCGTGTAGGTCGTAGATTTGATCTCGCTTCAGGTCTCGGCGCTTTCGGAGGACCCGGATCTCGGCGTCAAGCTGTTTCCACAGTCTCTTGTTGACCGAGGCATCGCACTCGTCATAGACAGCCTGCTTTCTCGCAATAGCAGTTCGAATGTGTCTCTCTTCATCCTTCAGCCCTTTCATCACCTTGGCCAATGCGATAGCCGGATCCTGGGACGGTCGCAACGTCTGATCCTCATAGTCCTGAACTGCCGTCGGGTCCTGTCTCCTCACTCTCTCTGTGACTGGCACAGGGCGCTCAACTCGTACTGTCTTCTTGCCGCACTTACCGTTCGACTCGTGTCGGTGGGACTGAATGCGAGCACAAACCATGCAATTGTAGCATTCATGATCCTCGCATAGGTTATTCAGTACGCGCTTAGCGGACTGGGTGAGCACGGGAGCAGGAACCGTCTCCTTTTGCTTCCCAGTAGTTGTCTGCTCCATCTGTAGAGAAGGCTCGCTAACAGACAAGACAGGCGATAGCACGCGAACAGTAGGCGTATTCTTCGCCTTCGGTCTCTGGGCAAACTTCTTGTTAGAGTCCAAAGTAACATCATCAATGAACAAGGCCGAAGTCATGTTCTCCTCATCAGAGTCAACCTGAGGCTCTCGTGTAAGGTCGATTTGCTGGGTGTAATCGTCCTGCATCTGCAAGTCGGTTTGAGATGTCATGGTCTTAGCAGACATCTCACTAACGACAGTATGTTTGTCTCCCGACTCCCAATTTTGAGTCATTTTAGTGAGTTTCGATTTGCGCGTAGTAGGGATCGAACCCTTGGGTTGTTGTACGTATCGACGACGGGATTCTCGCGTAGTATCACTCTCTCGGGTATTGTTGTTTTCCTCCGAGAGGTGCATTTGAGATGGTCCTGCCTTAGCAGACATCTCACTCATGGCAGTGTGTCTGTCTCCTGACTCCCAATCCTGAGCAACCTTAGTGTGCTTTGCTCTGCCTACGTTAGGCATGAAACCCTTTGATTCTTGGGTATATGGAGTCTCCGTCTTCTGTGCCAATTTCTTGTTCAGCTGATCAACCAGTTCCTGTAGCTGTGTGGCCTGGTTCTGTAGAGCCTTGTTCTCCCGCTCGAGCTGGCCATTCTTCTGCTGAAGCATTTTATTGTTGTTATAGAGATCTTCGTTCTGGCGCCCGAGGCCAAGGTTGTCTCCCTTGAGCATATTCTTCTCCTCCGAGACCTTTTCGTACTGCTGGTGAAGCGTTTCGAGCTGAGCTTGCTCAGAATCTAGCTCTGCTTCTGCTTCCTGGAGAGCCTGCTGTAGCTCTAACTTCTGCGCAGTGATAGTATCATTGCGAGTCTGAAGTCGCTTGATGGTTATGACATGCTCAGATGCCCGTTGAAGAGCCTCATCACGCTCAGCAACAAATGACTGATTGTGAATTTCATTGAGGCTAACTTTGCGGTTGGCCTGATCAAGGCGTGTCTTGAGTGAGGAAATTTGCTCCTCAAGCTCTAGTATAAGTAGTCAGCTATCTGTCAAAGTGAGACGAAGGAGTATAAGCGCACCTGTATTATGGGTAGTGAGCTGCACAATTATGGAGTGGTCGATATCCGAGCCCATTGCGCTGTCCTTGCGAGACTTGAGCTTGGTAACATGAGATTGAAGTGCGTTCACTTCATCTTGCAATTGCTCGGCCCGCTTTGATACGAGCTCGTCATGTTCTTGTAATGTCTGTATCTCTTCTCGGATCTTATCCAAAGAGACGAAAATCTGCTCTTCCTCGTGAGGAACAGAAACAGCTTCGAAGTCGGCATGATGATCTAGAGATGTCTTTGTCTCTCTATCATGCACTCTGCCATGTTTGACAAAGATTGGCATTCCGTTCTTGAGCGATGACCATCTCAAGGTGCCAGAGACAAAATCGTTGATATGATTGAAGCTGGGGACGAAGAATGAGTAAGCCGTCTGGTTAACAACAGATCGGCTGGTGTTGTTCTGAGAGTCTAAGTGTGACTGTCGGCTAAGTCGGCGAGCTGCATTAGCAGCAACTCTAGCACTAAGCTGGGATTTTGGCGAGATCTGAGATGATCGCTTCAAGGGTTCCTGTTCTGCTTGAGCTTTCTCGGATCTAGCGGTAGTCAGCGTGTCAAGTAGTGTGGTTAGGTTTCCACGTGGAGGATTAGCCGGAGCATTGAGGTCCATTGTATCCTCCACAGTCGGCACTTGGTGGGTTGTGCGTAGTCTCGGCGAGTCGGGACCAAAGATGGATGAGTTCTGAATTGGCAGTGGGTCAGCAGCATGATCACGAGACAAAGTCACGGGACAACAAACATCGGAAAAAGCAAGATCGGTAAACGGAGAAATGTATGAAAAAGACGAAAAAGAGGAATGAGTAGAAAACGGAGACGCGGGTCGCAGGGGCGACGCCGGTCGTACATCGTGTGGGCGGGTACGCTTATGGCATACGATACGAGATGGTGGTCTCACACCATTATTGCAAACCGAGTCGGGACTGCGCGACTAACGCGCCGGATCTCGGCGGCGAATAACTGTTTCATTGTAAGAAGAACTAGAATTAGCGGCACTCACATCATTGATAGTTGCAGGCTCGGGTCGCCTGTTCTCCTTGCCGTGGTGGTCCTTCCATTCGGGAAAGGTGCGGCCAAGGACTGAAGTGTTGATTACTGGAAGCATTGGCTGGCGTGTCGATTCGCCATCGGGAACGTGGGAGAGGTTTGAGGTAAGCGTGACTGTGCCGTGGCTACCAGTCGATGAGGGTGGAGAGAACGGGTTCTCGGCGTTATTACGCATCTCCCTGAGGATGCGGGATTGGTATCTGGCGGTTTTGGAGTCCATTGTGAATGAAGAAGGTAGAGGGTAGAAGGTAGAATCAATCAATCACCCGACTACCGCGGGGACGAAGAATAGTCAAATGCGCGTCAAGAACACGCGAAGAATAGCAAGTAGTATGATCAGAATCACGACGATAGCAGTTGAGAGCAGTTGCAAGTGTGCTTGAAAGCGTAGCAGAGTGCAATTGAAAGCGCGGTATGAATCTGAAGTGGTTGGGAGAAGGAAGAGGGACGAGATCTTGAGCGAGGGACGCGATTGTTTTGTTTACCTGAATTTGGGTTGGCAGAGCACGGACCCTCGCTAAAACCTTAAATATGATACAATATTAGCGTTTCGACAATAGGGTATTCACCACGTCCGGACATGTGGAGCAGCCTTGATCATCGAATTGGCATCTACCAATTAAAAAACACAACCATTAAGTAAATTCTTGCGCTTAAATAAACGCCAATTTTTAATTGGATATGAATGGATCAATTCTGAAAGCAAAAGTTGGTGACTTTGCTGTGGTTACTACGTAGTAAGCGGCGGAAGCTAAGGTGCCACGCCACGCCAAAGCCGCGCGCACACACCCCACGTTTACGTACCCTAGGTACGCTGTAGCCTAAGGTAATAGGAAAACAGCACCAATTGATCAGGTCTATATGAATACCTAGGTAATACAAAGCGTAGCACGGGCACCCTCCTACCTACCTAGTACCTAATCTGCTCTAAATGTGTGTTCGGGTACAGATAAACTTTATGCTCCATTCTTCCGCACTAGTTACTTAGCATACCTAGATACTTCGTAAGCACCAAACATCATCATCATCGTCATCATGGTTACAATACAGTTTCTTCGAAAAGGTTGATGTAATTCGAGTAATTCCTAAGTCCTATGTTACGTTATTCTAGTGTGTACATATCCTGTCGCGGTATTGTTGTTGCTATTGTAGATCTCTAAATCCTAGAGTGGCCCGATTCCTTCTTTATTGGATGTATATATGTAAATAATAAATCATATTGTCTGATTCGTCGCCTGCACTCAGCCTTAGCTGATCTCATTCTTCTCCATCTGTAAGTAGCATATCGGCTTACCGGGGCGGGTACCGGGGAGATCAATGGATGTCAACAGCACGTGGGCCCTTAACGCTAAGCCAATTTGGATTAATTTGAGGGTGCTAAAGACAGTGCTCCCGTACAGTCCGCGATTTATCCACACAGGTTCTAAATATGATGGCATTAACCATGATGTCGTAGAATTACGAGCTATCTGCTGATGCCAGTGACGTCAATTTAAGATTTTGGTTCAATTCTATAGCTTCTATATATGTCCACACAGAAGCCCTATTGAATAAATTTCCTAGGCACGTGTAAAATCTACGACAATAGGGTAGGCGCTGCGGTAGTTTGCGAAATTTTGTCTATACACCGCTATGAATTGAAGCACTCGCGTAATCACGTGAAGGTTAGAGAATCTGTCGCCTAAGTGAGCGCTAACGATATGCATATATCAGCTAGCAAGGCGGGGATTAACAGGAATGCAACCAAAATGAGTCTACTCTATCTACACTTGATCTTGATCTTGACTTCCTCGAACGTGCAGGCTGTAGTTGTGCTGTCATAATGGAGGGAATCCGTATAGCAGTGATTGGGCTAGGTAGGCACCATTGATTCTTGACTACTGCAATCTAGGCTGCCCGCCCTTGTGCTAATCTGACACCAGGCCCCGCTGGGCTGACTGCCCTGAAGAGCCTCCGGGAAGAAGGGTTTAGCGTAGTCGCCTTCGAAAGACGAAGTGAAATTGGTGGATTGTGGTCGTTCAGTAATGACACCAAGTATACATCCGTACTAAAGGAAACTGTGTGTAATATTAGCAAGTTTGTTGTAAGTGAGCAGAGCCACATAGCGCAAATATCCAGCATAAGCTTACCTATATCGACTGCGCAGTCTGGATTTAGCGACTTCCCAGTTCCCAAAGGTAAGAAACAATGAGTTGCATCCGACGACAAAAGGACCCGGTTGCCATTTGCTGATATAAATAATGTAATGTAGATTATCCCACCTATTTCACCGGCTCTCAAGTAGCCGAGTATTTCAAATCATATGCCTCGCATTTTAACCTATACCCACGCGTTCGGTTCAATACGACAGTGCACAAGGTCACTCGGAATTCAACCGATGACGGTTGGGATGTTCATATCACCAACTCAGACGGACCTTCTGTGCTCTCGTTTGACAAAGTCGTGCTTGCCCATGGCTGCGAGAGCCTGCCATTATGGCCTCCTATGCCAAGCAGGGACAAATTCAGGGGCATCATAATGCACGGACAATCTTTCAAAAGGTCAATCGTTCATTCCGACGTCATTTCTCATTTCTAAGGCTAACTGCGTAGAGCTGAAGTCCCGATAGCTTCAAAGACAAGAATGTTCTAGTCGTTGGAATTGGCAACACTGCATGTGAAGTCTCGCTGGCATTAGTAGGCCACGCATCGAAAGTCCACCAGTCCTATCGACGAGGCCGGATCCTAGTCTCGCGCTATCACGAAGATGGTATCCCCCTCGATACGCAGTTCTCCTGGCCTGCTCTCCGCTTGAAGTACCTAATTGACCATCTAGCGCCATGGTTGATCGGCCCGCTCGGCGATAAGTTCATGATCAATAAGATGATCTCCGACGCTGCCCGATCTGAGCCGGTAGAGCCAAATACTTCAAAAAGGGAGAAATGGAAACGCACTGAGAGATTGGTTCGAGATGACTGGAGATTGGTCCCATGTCCTAGTATGGCCCATGTACATCCCGCTGTACAAGAAGATTTCATCCCAGCTTTACGCCGAGGAGACATCACGCCAGTTCATGGCTTTAAGGACTTCGCTGGCCAATCGGAGGTATTGCTGGATGATGGTACGTTACTTGAGGTCGATGCGGTCATTTTTTGTACTGGATATGACCTCGACTTTAAGATCATACCTGAACTCGAGATGGATGGTACTTTCGGACTCCCCCTACAAACCGCCGATGCATTGTCGCAGAATAGCACCAGGGAGGTTTGTGAGGGGCAAAGTCAACCACATCTCCCTCGGCTCTATCAGATGTTATTCCCGCCGCGGTATGCCTCATCGGTCGCAATACTCAGTTGGATAGCACCACAGGAGAATGTTTGGTGTGTATCAGAGCTTGCATCAATGGCCGTTGCCCAGATATGGGCAGCAGAAACAGCCGCGAGTTCGAAACCCAACGCCCAGCAACGCCAAAATACCGGCCACTCTCCAGCTCTTCTACCATCTATAGACGAAATGGACGCAGAGGTAAACGCGTATCACACGTGGTGGCGGACACAATGGCAAACAGAGCACTCTATCCGACCCGGATACGTACAGGGCCATTCATTTTATCGTTTCTTACACGATTCAGCCGGTACTGGCCTGTACGACAATCTTGGGCACATGTTTACTACCCATGGTTGGAGCCTTTGGTGGCATGACCATGAGCTCTGGACATGGCTCTCCAAGGGCCCATTGAACAGCTACTCCTGGCGTCTCTTCGATACTAATCCTGAGGGTATACCAGGCTGCGGTAGGAAAGTCTGGCCTGGAGCCAGGCAAGCAACGAAGGATGCGGTAAGTGTGGGCTATCAAGCGAGTAGACCAAGTAGCTAACGGTTTGCCAGTATGAAATCTACGAAAGCTACAAGCAGCAAGTGCAGTCCAAGCCTAAAGATACATAAATATCAATTAAAGACCACTTCTCTAATTCCGTAATTTGGAGAAATGTTCTAGTAGTGTCCATATTAATAGAGGCTAAGTAGGTTTAGCAATTGAGTAGATAGTCAATCATTTGCCTTGGTCTATTGTCACATTCTCGCATTGACTTATTCGTATCATGAAACTTTGTTATCTTATAGAAATAAAACTACACCCCACACAGCTCTCCCGCATACCTTGCCACCTCTTCTTTTTCTTTTACAATAGCTACCCACAATCAATATCATTCAGTATGTAGCCATCAAGTACCATTACTCTCTATCACTTTTAATATCACGAAGTTTTATTATTCGGGCCCAACCTATTCTTGTCTTTACCTATTTAAACTTGAGCACTGTGCTATCACTATTTGTACTATTTTCTAATATTGTTCTAGTGATATTGCAATAGCTAAATTTGTATTTCGGAAACGTTCAATTAATGAGGCATTATTCGAGCCGACATATGGATGTTGTTGCACAAATGCAACATGCTCTCATTACTCATGACAGGTAACTTCGCCAATCCCGTCAAGGGAGGAACCTTAGAGTTTTTACTATTGTTTATCAAGCTAACGGTATACTTATAAAAAGATATTTTTCCTAAGGCGTTATATACGTAAATATATGTAATATAGGATATAATATTATATTTTTAAAAAAATTACAATATACCACATAAACTGGACTAAACTGATGAACCCATTGGTTATATGTGAAACGCGACTACGCCTTGCAGGTATCTTACTCAAGCAGCAAGTTAAGCGACTTAGTTCTATCTTCTTCTATCATATAGAATAAAATACTTGATATCTCGTCACTAATTATCTAGGCATTCTGTCGTACGTACACCTCTACACCACCAGCTACTAGACTATGCGCTATTTCGGGAAAGGTTTCCTGGACTTTCCGAGGCACCCATTGCTTCAATTGTATTAATGATTAGTTATAGTTATCGACGTTGTAGTGGGACAACCTCGGCTCTGTGTGGGTCGTTAAACTTCTAAGTTGACTGATAGCTAATCAAAATTCATAGAATAACGATGAAGAGGCCGAATCAACCCCATTTTTCTTCTCCATCTAGAGCTCGCCTCCGTATCGTAGTATAGCGTTTAGGTGGGGATTTTCGGCAAGCGTAGAATGATCAGATCCGAAACGGAAGCGGAATTCTACCATATTGCTTGGTTTTCTCCTACACACCTTTTTCACCCTTTCATTATCATGTTGCTTATTCACTGCCGACGCCGACAAGGCCTAACTCTGCTTAATAATGTCTAGAGAAATAGATGTATGCTATCTAGTATGAGCTAGAGGCTAACAGACGACAGTGATGACACCATGCTTGGCTGGAAATCTCATGTGTAAGCTTCTTCGATCATCCATATGGTCACTTGCTCGTATAGAGATCGGAGTATGTAGTGGGTGGCAAGGTCCTCGTTTAGATATAATGCAAGCCTTGGACCTGATAATCATGATGTGAACTCGACGAGATTGTTACTAGCATTGAGAACAAGAAGCCTATTGTTTACTACCTAAAACTCTATCATTGACCTAGATTATCCCCCCCCCCCCCCCCTTTTTTTTTTCTTTAGGGAAATAAGTGATATTCCAATCTAGCTATGGCTCCTCAACGCCGCGTTCTTATCACCGGTGCCAACGGGTACATCGGCGCGCAGACCGTCGCACGTTTCATAGACGCAGGCTGGGCAGTGCGCGGCACAGTCCGAGACTTAAACAGCAGCACCGCCCGCGGGCTGGCAGCGCACTTCGCCGCGGAGCAGGCGGCGGGGGCCCTTGAGCTCATCACAGTGCCGGACATCAAGGCGGCGGGGGCCTTCGACGCCGCGGCGCGGGGCGTGCAGGCCGTCGCGCACATCGCGTCGCCTGTGACCCTACGCAGCGACGACGTCGACTACGTCGTGGGGACCGCGGTGGAGGGCACGCTGTCGATACTCGAGTCCGCGCTGAAAGCCACCGCCGGAGGAGAGGGTGTCGAGAGCTTCGTGCTCATGTCCAGCGTCGCGGCCGTTTCCCCGCGCGGCCCGGGCCCCGCCGTCTTCACCGAGAAGGACTGGAATGACCACTCCGAGGCCGAGGTGAGGGATCTTGGCAGCAAGGCGCCTGGCTATGCCATCTACGCCGCTAGTAAGACCGCTTCGGAGCGTGCTCTATGGGATTGGGTGAAGGAGAAGAAGCCGTCTTTCGCTGCCACGTCTTTGTTACCTTGGTGAGTACTTGCCTTGATCTATTCTCCCAGGATGAAACTAGCCTTGATGATGAAGTTATTGACCCTGAAATAGCTGGGTGGGTGGTCCGCAACTTTACCTCCCTTCCTCGCCAGAAGGCATCGCAGGGACCAATCAGTTCATCTGGAAGGTGTTTTCTGGCCAGGAGTTCCCGGCAGGTCCAGTCGGGTATGGCACCTACGTAGACGTGCGAGATGGTGAGCAGTTCCCGACCTCATTTCTTGCTCTGGCGGCTTTTAGAATGTCAGGGGCGGGTTTCGGGCCATATTCATACACACCCTGACCTCGAAGCTGTTTACGAGCTCTCCTCCCTCATATATCACGCTCGAAAAAGCAAAGCTGACTCCGAGTGTCTGCAGTGACGCGGATGACGGAATGGGCGGCTTCCCATCCAGATATTGCGGGAGGAGAGCGCTACCTCGTCGGTGGAGGTTGCAACGTGGGTGTCCCGCAGGCCGCGGCCGACATTCTGCGCGAGGCATACCCGGATAGGCGAAATATCATCAAAGAGGGTACACCTGGCGAGGGCTATCTGCCAGGCTATGCAATTGATCCACAGGGAGCATATGCGTTCTCCTCGAAAGCCATCGAAGCCACTGGCCAGGCCTGGATTCCCTATGACAAGATGGTTTTGGACGCCGCCAAATCGTTCGAAGGATTCCTATAGCGTGAACGTACACCCAATACTGTAGCATCGTGGATAGTGCCTGGTTGGGGAAATAGCCTGGAATATGTCAAAGCTGTCAAAATAATTTGAAATATTCCAGGTGATAGTTTGCGCATTAGAATATTATAAGCAACGCTGTGTCTCGCTCCACACTCCCTTAGTAAATACAAATACAACACGAAGTGATCCATAACGCCCCCGGAATTAAGCATTTCTTAGTACACTGTAACCGCGCTGACATATCCATTCTTCAATACCTCGAAAACAAGGCCTGGAAAGCCATATAAAGTGGTTGTAGACTCTTCGTTGCCGTCTAGCTTCTTGCCAGCTATGCCGCCACTGCTATCTTCCCATCCACCAAGAAATTCGCAGCTGCTTCCGGGACTGTCACCCCATCCACGATTGAGAACCATACCTCTCTGCCGCTTTTTGGCATCATCCTCGGACGCATAAGTGCTCTTCCACTCTTCTCGTAATCGCTCCTCTATCTCGTCGAACGGCGTCTCGGAATCAATAACACTGTCGGACTCGGACTTGATGAGGTAGGAAATTTCCCACCGCGATCTACGGTGCCGATTAAATGGATAGGAGCCGGGGACATTGGCGTGTAATACGACTTTAGAAGCTACTAGCCGATCTGGGCTCCCGTTCTTAAGTGCACTTGCTCCAGGAAGTTGAGCTTCGCTCAGATTTGTCTGCGATGGTGGTGTTCGTGAAGGTTGTTGGGGCGAAGACACCAAGATGTCGAAGCCTAGATAGAAATAATTATAAAAACATTCTCCAGAGACGTTATCTACCGCGTCATCTTCGATTGCTTCGTCGTCCGAATCATCAGATCCGGTAGGGGCTGACGATTGATCTGTATCGGTAAGATCATCAGGACGTTTATAATCGGTGCCGCTGGACCTAGACCTACTGTGGCTTGCGGTCCGAGTCTTGTGGATATACATGCGCTGGTCATTCTTGCGGTATATGGCATCTGGAGGGCCCAGCTCAGCAACTAATTCCTGAGGACTAGTCTCTCCGAGATTAATCCATGTAGAGCTGCTGGTCCATTTCTTGAACAATTGAAGACGCCCTCCTCCATGGATCTTGACGAGAGAGATCTCATCTGGCACAACCTCCTTGCTCTTATTGAAGAGGAAGGCTGATTTAACACTAGGGAGATCTTCTGTCCACAGATGCTCTCTTGCGTGAGCCCATGACTTCCCGCTGAAAATGGCTACCGAGGTCGCAGTCTGGCTCGCCGTAGATGACAACAGCGACACGACGTCTTTGTTTGGCGAATAGGCCGACACAGGCAGCGGAAAGCTGAAGGCGACGCCGGGATATGACAGAATGTATGTACCTACACCGCCAGCGCTATTGCTGCTTGGTTTGATGTATTCGCCAGCATAGGTTGGCCCGAACAGCCGGTGGTAGACATTCTTAAAGGCAGGGCCGCCGCCCGTCTCGCCGCCCGTTCTAGGGGACCCCGATGACCCCTGGATGCTGGAAGCTTTCGCAATGTCTTTATCCTGGTAAGTGATGCGGTTCTTTGTGAAATCGAGGATCTCGACGAGACGGAGTCGTTGCTCAGGTCCGTCGAATCGCAAACGTATCCCGTTAGCAGGTAGGGTAAGGACTACGGGTTCGGTAACGGGCTCTGTCTGGGAATAGGCTAGGTCGAGTTTGGGGAATCGCTGAGGCTCGGCCTTGAGCCTTGTCAAGATATCGTGAAGAGAGGCGCCGAGTACTGAGGACACACATGGTTAGTTCTCCTGCAGCTTATCTTTACGTCGGGCATCTGGCATCTGGCAACTATCTTGGCAGAAATAGCCTCTGGGGACGAACTCCAAGATAGGCACGTACTTAGGAAACCCAGCCCAACGTTAGGATGCAGTGCAGCAGAGAAGAGCGACATGATGTCTTGGAATCAAAAGAGAGCGTCGGTGCGAGTTTCGGGTTCAGATGCACAGTCGTCGCGTAGACTTGAAAGAGCAGGTATCAACTAGAAATGGTGATATCCATGAAGTTGACCATCCGAGAGAGAGCGAGCACCAACGGAAGCTTTCGGCTGGGTACAATGCGCGGCAGATGTAGGCGATCCTTAGTTACAAGTAATTAGAACCGTCGATATGTCTGTTCCTAGGCTACCTTACATGTAAGTGAGAGATGTCTAGATAGATATCTACATGTAGGTAGGCGGGCGTAGACTTGTTTGAACCGGTACACGTAATGATGTTGGTCATCAGACTATAGATGAACTTTACCTCTCACAGGGACGTCATCTGGTATAATACATACGCTAGGTAGGTAGGTAGCTACCTACTGTAGATAGAGGGGCACTGTCAGCTGGAGCAGGCACATGCGACGCAATCAATGCAGGCAGGCAGGTACCTAGATGTTGGCGGGGTATGCCCCTATGTCTCTACCTACCTACATACCTACATATGTACCTACCTAGGTATGTAGTAGGTATCTGATATCAGATAGGCCTTGGCGGTATACTAGGCGTAGTGATACCTTACCGATTACCTACCGAAGTATCTAGACGGCTAATCCACTGCGAAATATACCTAGATACCTGGTAGATACATGTATTGTGGGCATTGAGTGGGACAGACGTTTCCAGGGCAACCGGCAAGGTATCGGGGTAGCCTTGTCTATTGACGTAAGGGCCGCCATATTTACTTATTGTCCGACCCAGTTAATCCCCAAACTCCACCATACCCCAGCGCGTCTTTAACCACGGAAAAGGTGTATCTCAGCCTCTCCTGCTATTGACCCTATACCTCAATTAACGACTGATCAAATAATTCTCATCATCACTTGGTGCTTGTTTTCTTGTTGAGAAATTCCGAAGTCTTTTTCATTTCTTACGAGCACGCCTAGCAACTCCTAGACCTTTCATCTACTGCCCTATACCATCTCTCCCATGCAGAGCCGGTCTCGTCGGGGCGAGACGCCCTCCTTGGCCGCCAGTGCTCGCCTAGGCGCTGCAGGACGCGTGAATTCCCGACCAACTACATCTAGACATTCGAGTTTGAGACAGCCCATGCACCATGCTGTCGTCGCTGCGAGAATTGACCGCGCTGTTGCTCCGTCGCCCGCCGAGTCGCTGTCATCTGTTGCAACCACGGGAACCAAGCGCAAGGAACGTGACTTCGATGTAGAGGGGGCACAAGAAACCAATATCAATGTTGTGGTGCGATGCAGAGGTCGAAATGAACGGGAAGTGCGCGAGAACAGTGCTGTTGTTGTGTCTACCGAGGCTGGACAAGGAAAGGCTGTCCAGCTATCTCTAGGACCTAGTGCTCTTAGCAACAAAACCTACAACTTCGACCGCGTTTTCTCTCCGGCTGCTGACCAGAGCATGATATACGAAGATGTTGTCAAGCCAATTTTAGAAGAGGTATGTCATGCCACAATTTTGAGAGATTATCTTCACTAACCGAGATAAAGATGTTGAGTGGGTATAACTGCACTATTTTTGCCTACGGCCAAACCGGCACGGGCAAAACATACACCATGTCGGGAGATATGGACGACACTTTTGGTCTATTGTCCGATACAGCTGGCATTATTCCTCGGGTGCTCCATTCACTTTTTAACAAGTTAGACGTTGAGGACACTGAGAGCTTTGTGAAGTGCTCCTTTATCGAGCTTTACAACGAGGAGCTTCGAGACCTCATGTCAGTCGAGGAGCACGCCAAGTTAAAAATATTTGATGACGCATCTCGTAAAGGTCACGCTAGCACTGTTGTACAAGGCATGGAGGAAGCACATATCAGGAATGCGGCGGAGGGGATTAAACTACTCCAAGAGGGTAGCTTAAAGAGACAAGTCGCAGCCACAAAATGCAATGATCTCAGCAGCCGAAGTCACACTGTCTTCACAATAACGGCCTGTGTGAAGAGGGCTGGAGAAGATGGAGAGGACTGGGTTAGTGCTGGAAAGCTGAACCTCGTCGACCTTGCCGGTAGCGAGAATATCCAACGATCAGGCGCGGAAAACAAACGTGCTGCCGAAGCTGGTTTGATCAATAAAAGTCTACTTACTCTTGGACGAGTTATCAACGCTCTGGTGGATCACAGTTCACACATACCTTATCGAGAGTCCAAATTAACTCGCCTCCTACAAGACTCCCTTGGAGGCCGGACAAAGACTTGCATAATAGCCACCATCTCCCCTGCAAAGAGCAACCTTGAGGAGACCATTTCAACGCTTGATTATGCCTTCAGGGCAAAGAATATTCGCAACAAGCCCCAAGTAAATCAAATGATTAGAAAGGGGGCTTTGCTTCGAGAGTTGACTCACGAGATCGAGAAGTTAAAAAGCGAATTGATTGCAACGCGGCAACGAAACGGAGTGTATCTGTCTAACGAAAGCTATGAAGAGATGGCAACGGTTAGTGAATCACGACGCATACAAAACGAAGAGCAAGCTGCCAAGATAGAGGCGCTCGAGTCAAACTTACGAAACAAGACACAAGAGCTATTCTCGTTGGCATCAAGTTTCACAACGCTGAAAAAGGATCATGAGTCTACTAAATTGCAGCTAGAGGAGACAAAGGGTGTCCTTGACCAGACTGAGCTCGTGTTAGAGATGACACGTAAAACCCTAGCTGAAGAAACCATTCTACGTGAAGCGCATCAGAAAACCGAAGAACAGATGCATGCTGTGGGAAATAAGCTCATTAATACACTTCGTAAGACCGTCAGTCATGTCGGGGGATTGCACGCAAAAAACAAGAGAAAATCTGACCTTCAGGCTCTCAACCGAACTAATTGGGGACTAGCCCAAGAACAGGTGTCTGATGTTACAGCTTTAGTCGAAACCCGCATAGAGGACTTCCAAAACGAGCAGCAAAAACATATTTCCAACATCTCGCAGCGTATGCGATCTTTTGTTCGGGCAGAGTTAGAGAAGCTGTCATCAACACAGTCGTTTCTTGATCAAAACCTTGAACTGTTTGCTACATCAAAGACGGAGCTCATGGAGCAGAAACAAAAGTCGAAAGAAGAGATGGACGAGGTTCTGGAGGAAATCAAAGAGGTGCGGAATAACATTAAAGAACGAGTCAGCGATAGTCTACAGGCCATTGCAACAGCTGCGGAGACGATTGCGCAAGATGTTCTGAGCGAGCTCAGTACATTTCACAACCTTCTACATGCATCATATTCTGCATTGGGTACGGATTTCAAGGCCATTTTTGCAGAGCTGCTAAGTCACAATGCCGCCCAGAGAAAGGAGTCCGACGATCTTAGAAAGCAGTTGCAGGGCGCCACCGAGAACATACTGCAATCGAATGCGTCTATTTCAGTACAGATACAAAATGTGATGGATGAAGAAAGAAGAAAAGCTGCAGAAGAACGCCATACCTTGTTAACACAAATCACCTCTCTTATCAACTCTCAGGCCGAGGCACAGGAGTCCCGCCTGGCCAACCAGGCAGCCTCCATTCAGCGCAATGTTCAAGGCAATGCCACTCTGTTAGAGGAAGGTATGGTACAATACACCCAGGGTATGGATAATTGGAACATCCGAGAGGCGCAGTTTCTTGAAGAGATCGCCACTTCTCGTGAGACTCTGAAATCTAAGCTACGGGATGATTGGAACGTAAGTCCTATTCACCAGGCTCCGATATGGGGACCATTGCTAACTTGACTGTAAGGCCGCAAACAATCACAGCACATCAATCCAAAAAACAACCAAATCTGTTCATGCCGAGACAGTGCGAGTTGTCAACGAACAGATGCAGGATCTTAATGAACAGATGACCTCCCTTGATGACTTTGTCACTCGTGCCCGTTCACAAAATGCACAACATAATGACCAGCATACAACATCGCTTTGCGGTCTTTCCACTACAGTTGAGGATTCATACGCAAATATTGGGGATCACTTCACAAAAACATGCTTTCGAGTGGAAGAACTCGGGTCAGAGATGGATTTAGATATCAAGACTACAGAAGAGACATTGGAGCCCCTGCTCGGCAACGTCTGCCAGCCTCTTGCCGACCTCCGGGAAGATATTTCCAACACAGTAATCCAAGAATACCAACCCACGGGTGATACGCCTCAAAAGCGGACGTATGAGTATCCCACCGAACTCCCTCGTACACAGACGCAGGCTTCCCTAATCGCCAAACTCAATGGAGAGCCGTCGCCCAGCAAAGCGGCGGTTTTTATGGATGCCGACCAAGCACCTTCAGGGAAGCAATCGCCCACTCACCCTGTTGCCAACGATGACTTGGCCACTTCGGCTGATCGCAGTCGCAACCCACCAACTATAAGCCTCCGGGAGCTCCATCCGAATGTCAATAGCAACAGCATGATTTCCAGCTTTGATCAACGAGCCAGCACAACAATACATGGGTTCAGCAGTAGTGTAGGCCTAGGCAGCCTAATGACTGCTGAAGATGATACGCTTGAGGACATGACAATGCCACTGCTCAAGAAGAGTAGAACTACTCGAGGAAGGGGGAGCAAGTCAACACTAAGTGTTGATGGGCGGGAAAATTTGCCGCCTCTTGCCACAATAGTGCCAGGCGGTGGTAAAGAGATCTTCTCACAGAGCATTACTAGGAGAAAAAGCCCAAGGCTTAACTGAAGGAAGATATGAAGATTGCAGAGCGGGGAACTTGTGGATAGTTGGTGGTTAAAGCGAAGCTACTGAGCATTGGCATTATAGGTTGCGAAAAGGAGGCAAGGAGGCGTTGTATGGACTGGAAGTAAGCGCTGTCTATACCTTGTGAGGGAATCGTGTCTGCTTGTACCAAGATACCTAGGTCGTCTCCTTGTTTTGAAGCTCATTTCAGTATGCAGTAGTATGCTATTGTCTAGTATACTCAGACACAAAATACATTTGGAGTTTTAATACGCTACCTACTTACTTACTTATCGATATGATATCTCTTGAGGGTATAATTATATGGTTAGAATGTTTACTACGAAGCAAACCACGCCTCCCTTTAGACCCGCAATTTGTTTGCTTGACACTTTGTTTCATGCTCTTCACATTGGCCCATTAAGTTGTTTGCTTGCCTAGTTCGTCTTACGTAAGTATATGCAGATTTTATGCTCAAGCTACATAATTAGTTTTTTCAAGACCTCACAGTTATCTAGCCGCTAGAGATACCAAGCACCGAGATGGACGCTTTAGTGGAAGGGCTTCTAGATAAGGTGTGTCTTGATAAAGGGTTGCCATCTGCGAAGCCTAAATACAGGAGAAGTATAGGTATAATTGGGTGCCCGCGAATATAAAAAATAAAAAAATTTCAGGGTTTATTTTCCATGCCTAGGTAGGTAATACTTTTTAGATAACCTTATCTATGTGCTGGATCCAACATTCCGAGTTGTAGGTAATATAGCCAGTGTTGAAATGTATGTAACTAACCAACCATGTGCACATCTTTAAAAATGCGTATTACCTACGAGATCTTATGTACCTCCTACCTAAGTTCACCTGCATCTGGCAGCGACGCCTACCGTAACTACCCATATATGTAGGTACTATGTAGGTACCTACGTAGGTACCTATGTAGGTACCTACATCCATCTACCTTCTGCCTCATGTGTGTGCAGCACCTACCTCTGATTTCGTAGCACAGCTCGAACCCATATAATCCTTCAGTTCCTTCTATATTCTACTTTTGCTATACAAGGTAAGTACCTAGGTACCTAAAGTGATCAGCGAGCCCACCCCGGCCCGCTGCAAGCTCTGAAGTTTGAACCCCAACAAACCTTGTATCACCATGCCGCGCACCATCCTTACATCCTCGATTCTCCATTTGAAGACAAGGTCACTCGTAGCGCACTGCCAGCACCCTTCTTAATCTACTCTATTTTCGCCTTGTTACCTCTAATCCCGTTGTCCACATCCTATTCGATCATCCCCTTTTCATCTCATCGCAACAAATCGGGTCGCAAAACTTCACAAAGCTTTACCAACGGAGTAGGATCATTTCTATCGTTGTTATCACCGCGTATAACACAATGGCGCATTCGCAGCCCCATTCTGACAGCCCCGCACCTCCCACAGCTCCTACGGCTCCCACATCTACACATACGCATACCTCTCTATTTACGTCAACCGGAGCTAGACCGAGCCAGGGTAGCCATATCAACGGATCTACCGCAGGTGGTGGTGGCACTAACCCCAATGTTCAGAACAACAACAACGCCGGTAGTGGCTTATCCAGCAGCTCCAGCGACGAGGGCAGTTCCTACACTCCATCTAGCGCGCACACCGTTCCTGTAGCTGGCCATCATGGCCTCACCTCCACGCCTTCTGGGGCGGGCCTAGCGTCGACTGTCCAACCGCCTATAACACCGCATCAACCCAACACGGCACATGGCGCAGGTAATCTTTGGCCATATAACTCGAATAGCGCTTGGTCATTTGCTCCGACACTTGTCCCCTTTCATTTCGTCGGGCCTGCTCCCCCTTCACTTATAACTGCAGCTGGTTGGAATCACCTGCTGGCACATGGTTCCATGGGCGCCCCCTACGTCGCTACTAATAATTCTCAGGGTGTTCCTGATGATCTGGCTGTTTGCGTTATCTGTGGTGGCATCTGTAAAGAGACCAGGGCCTCCATATACAACAATGAAACACCCAACTGGATGCGGGCAACTCTAGTATCGGCCACGCCCAATTATTTAGAATGGCAAAAGGAGAGGGGTCACTCTACACGTAGATCAACCCCGGACGATGCAAAACTCATCCAGCTAATCCAGCCCACCGATTTTACAGGGGGCAGTCGAGGGATGAAGCAAGGACCTCGAGTACTACCTATGGACACGGAGGATCCGTTAATGAGAATTCCTATCCATAAGACATGTGTTGATATTGCTCGACGCTTCTGCAAAGCCCAGGCTGCGTATGAGCTCAATTTCCGCAGCCCCTCTGGCGGTGCTCCCAGTAGCCTTTCGCACCTCTACGAGATCTGGTGCAAGCGTGCCATCGCTACGTGTCCGGATGGTCCTTTGACGAAGCCTATCCTCGAGGCTAACTTGTACTTTGGAGCACCATCAGCCACTAAGAAGTCTGTTTACTATCTAGCTTTCGATGCTGATCCCTCTCTCAAGCGCTTTCATGCATGTCCGTTACCTATCCCGAACCTCACTCGCATCGTTGTCAACAACAATCTCCAGACCATTGACGGCAAGGAGATGCGCATGCGCGACGACCTTGCTCAGTTGTGGCGTCGCTGCCAGGAATTACCGCAGGAATTATTTGACCACGTTCTGCAAGCTGTGATGTCATTCGATGAAGATGGGGGCCCACCTCTTGAACCTACCCGTGTTCTACCCCCCAGCTGGTGGAAGGCAAAGCTGTTCTCCGGAGAATTGATTCCGTGGCTGTGGGACCTCGAAGAGGACGACCTTGAGCATTACCGGCTTGACACGTTCTACGAAGACCCCAAAATTGCTCTCCAAGATAAGAAGGCAGCTTCATACGTCTTTGACGAGAGCATGTGGGATTGGGAATTCCTGTGTCGTCAGCTTGCGCAGCCAAACGTTTTAGAGAAAGGCGGCTTACTAGGCCATTCTCAAGAACTTTGGAACCGCCGTCGCATCTGGAGGTTACTCGATGTGGCTAGGTTAGGCCACCTCCTATTTCCATGATGGAATGCGATTGTTGTTGCTATCTGCTGAAGAACTCTCGTCTAGAAATAGCCCAGCCGCAGCACTTAGCGAGATGGTTGGGAGATTGATGACACGGCTTAGGATGATGACATGAAGAGGACCTGCCACTGAAGAGGCTATGCAAAAGATACGGCAATATTGTGCCAAGGCTCAGATGGATGTGTATGAATATAGGTCATATCACTGCGGGGCTTTCATAATTTGCCAGCGCATACACCAGGCACGACATATGGCAAGGATTTCTTTAATTTTGTGTTGTCTTTCCCTTAGCATTGTTCTTCCCCCCAGGCAGAACTCTTCAGGGACTGTCATATTATATTGTATCATGTCACCTAAAGAGGGTTTCCGGTACGCGTGTAATATTGATATATCGGAAAATGAAAAGTATTGGGGCTGGGGGGGAGGGGGGGTTAGCGGTGGTGAGTGGCAAGGGGCTAGGAAGACGCGAAAGAAATACAGAGGAAGCTTGAGACGCAAAATCATAATGATGTATGATGGGATGATGCAAAGATTTTAATGCAGTCGAGGTGTTCAAAAGCCGTTGTGGTTCGCGGCTGACTGCCTATAGGATGATATGCATTACCCTAAATAGCTACACTTACCTTCCTGACAGCTAAATGAAGAGATGGTAGTTTGGGAGAGATACAAGGGTATCGTCTATTGATACGTATTTATAGTACAAGATTCGTCCCATCAGTATATCTTCGAGTCTATCAGCCTTAATTAACGCGATTAAGCCAACGTTGCTCGAATCTAAGGGAATACATTGAAATGCGTGTATGAGTACCGCCTCCACTAGGCCTTGACAACATCCTCGCAACGGGTACACAGCGATTCCTCATCCTGCGATTTATAGCGCCAGCAGCGAGGACATTTGGCGTGCTCGGGGGGGTGGACCTCAACGTATGCCTTGACGCCGTGGACCTCGAAGTCCTCACGGAACACGAAGTCAGTAACAGGGGCGCTTTGATGCCCGTCCCGGGTCTCATTCATGCGAACCCCGGAGACGACGAACATGGCCTCAAGTTCGTCTGCATGTTTCTCTAGCACCCTGAGCACGGCCGCGCGTTGCCCTTCCCCGGTCCCGGGGAAGTGAATCTCGATAGTGCTTTGCAGGGATGAACCCACTTGCCCGACGCTGCGGGCCTTCTCTAGAGCGGCCTTGACGGCGCTATGGACCGCCATCAGAATGGGCATGTCCTTTCGAAGCTCTGTGGGGTCGATAGTAAGGCGGCTGGTTTCGATGATGGGATCGGCGTAAAGTTGGTGAAGCGGGTGTATGAGAGTTCTATAATTCGTTAGTGGTGCAACTGAAATGGCTTTGGGCTACTTCGTTAGGAGAAATACGTACGTGTCCTCTTGCATCCACTGCGGACGGTGGTCCCAAGCCTCCTCGACAAGTATAGGGGTGATAGGAGCTAGCATCCGAAGGAATCCATTTAGAATAGGTTCAAGAACACCTCCGCCGTTGCCGCAGTAGAGGCGATCCTTTAGAGCCTCAAGATAAAATGCCGAGAGATCGTTGTTGACCCATCGGTTAAGGGCATTATATCCTTTGTAAAACTCGTAGTTATCGAATGTTTTACCCACTTCATCCATGGTATCTTGTAGCTGGATGAGGGCGATCTGGTCCGTAACAGTGAGTGGCGTGGTACGCGCTGACTCACGCGTAGTACCAAGAAGCATCTTCACAGTTGAGCGATACTTAAGGAGAGACGTTTGAATAGATTGCAGAACGGGGACACCGATTACGACATCGTGGGTATAGTCGCTGCTTGCAACCCATACACGCAGGGCATCAGGCCCTAATCCGTCAAATTTCGGGGGACCATTCCCTTTGACCTTCAGAGGCGGCAGGAGCGATCCATCTATAACTTGCTGGGGATCTATAGTGTTTCCGATCGATTTGGACATCTTCTTACCTTCTTGGTCTAGAACGAAGCCATGGGTAATCAGTTGCTTAAAAGGCGCACCCTTCTCGACCGTTGCGTCGGTTTCAGGTCCTGCGGCGATACGAGTGAGTAAACTGGATTGGAACCACCCACGGTGCTGGTCGGTGCCTTCAAGGTACACATCCGCTCGACGGGCCATCATACTCCAACTACTGCCACTGTCGAACCAGACATCCATGGTATCAGTCCCTCGCCTAAATGAGCCCTTCAACGAACTAGGTATCCATGCAGGGTCATCTGCGGCGTCTGACCACCACGCATGCGTGCCCCTTTCCTGAATGACCGAGATGATGTGCTCGACCACTTCTTCGTTTACCACCGCAGCGCCCGTTTCATCATACAGCGCCGGGATAGGGACACCCCACGCACGTTGCCTTGATATGCACCATTCACTACGGCCCTTGATGAAGCTTTCAAGCCGGTTCTTGCCAGTATCTGGAATAAAACGAACATCGCTCAGAGCATCAAGGGCTTCCTCCTTGATCGATGCGACATCGGCGAACCACTGTTCTGTAGCTCTAATGATCACTGGCTGCTTCGTTCTCCAGTCGTAAGGGTATTTGTGCTTGTGCTTTTTTACTCGCAAAACATCACCATGGGGTGTTAAGAGATCAATGACATGTCGGCCACCACCATCGATGACTGAGGGTGCTAGCTGTAGGATCCTTGGGGCATCAGGGAAAGCATCCTTGGTGAAGTGTCCCTTATCATCTATGGGAACCACCACCGGTATGCCGTGAGAGGTACATACTTCGTAGTCATCGAAACCATGTCCGGGAGCCATATGTACAAGACCCGAACCGGTATTAGCAGACACGAAATCCGCATGGAGGATTGGTTGAGCCGGCGCGGTCTTGCCTTTTAATCGATTGGTGTATTTGAGATCCAGGAGCTGGCTCCCTTCAAAAATATCATACACGGTAGCCGGTTCGCGTTCCGGTCCAGCGTCTTCTATCGTTGCCATCATATCGTTTAATGCGTCAAGACAGCTTTCAGCCACCAACAAGCCATCTTCGCCATCGCGAACCACGCAGTACCTTAATTCATTATGGAGAGCAATAGCCTGGTTCGCTGGAAGCGTCCACGGTGTTGTAGTCCAGATAACGGCATACAAATTTCCTTTGATCTTTTCTTGCAAGCCCTTGAACTGCGGGAGGGATCTCCAATCATTTGTGATGGGAAATCTAATCCAAGCAGCCCACGAAGTGTGCTTCTCGTTGTATTCTAACTCAGACTCGGCGAGAGCAGTCCCCGAAGAGGGCGACCAGTACACAGGCTTAAACTTGAGATAGATTAGGCCCTTCTTGACCATCTTCTGGAATAAGCGGAGCTGTCTCATCTCATAGGCGCTATCCATAGTAGTCCATGCCTTGTCCCAGTCGCCCATTACACCATACAAGCGGAAGCTCTTCATCTGCTTTGCAATTGTGTTTGAAGCAAGATTTCGGGCAGCTTTGCGAATTTCGAGGGGGCTCTTACCTTCGCCTTCTCTGAGAGCCTTCAGCTCAATTGGAAGCCCGTGGCAGTCCCATCCTGGAATATAGTCCACGCGTTTGCCTGAATGTTTGACTAACGGTAAGTCCAAGTCCGTTTGTAGTATCGTGTTTTCATATGCTGACCTTGTTGAACTTTTGTTCTTAGAATCATGTCCTTCACGATCTTATTCAACGCATGACCAACATGAAGGCTACCATTTGCAAATGGTGGACCATCGTGAATCACAAATGTGTCATCGGCAGGCCGATTCTGCCTCTGCCATTCATAGAAGTGATCAGCGCATCGCCGGATGTACTTGTCACGGTTTGCAGGAAGAGGTCTCGGGCTGAACCAACACAATTAGCACTACAATTAGTTTTCGACCCAAGTTAGCTTACAGAAATGTAGATTTAGGCAGCTTCAACGTTGATGACCATGTGAAGGGCAATTTAAGGGACATTATGCTGACTTCTAGCTCTTAGTCATAGTTGCTTTACATCACGCAATAATCTACGATCGTAAGAGGAAGAATGAGACAAGAGATTGTCGTGCGATCAAATTCGCAGAGATCGAGTCGAGTGTCGAGTTGAGCAGTTATGTTATCGATAATGATAAAACTTGATTGATAAAATAACCATTAAGCTGCCCTGACTAGATAGATTGGCCAATCACAGAGATTCCGGAAAAAGGTGTCAGCCATACTTGTAAGCCACAGTCCCCGCCACAGGCCTCTCTCTCTGTAGCTTGCCTAGGTAATTACATCATAGCTCTCAGCTCTCGGCTCTTAGAAATCCCCAACCACCACAAGTTACTTATTTACATACTCATCCAGGCAGCTAGAAAGATGGCACGGGACTGAAACAGGTAGACATTAGATACATACCACCAACATCAATGGCGCCAGTCCGAAGATATCTTCGCATTACGAAGTATTCCGTCATAGAATGTCGGATTTACCTCGATAATCCGGGATTGGCACACACCTGGCTGCTCAACGCAAGAAATCCCGTTCTGCCGCGGGTCATCGAGAGCGTCCGGCCTTACGTCCTACCCAAACTGCGAGAGGAGCGCGAACGAAGTCGTAAGCGCAGCAAAAAGAAAAAGGGCATCAAAGATGTGGTCGTCGAAGGTAGGTTCCCATACCCCGAAGTACCTCGTTAGCCAACTTGGGAGGAGACGAAGTACAGTACATGGCCACGGCCCTGTGCATAATCGAACCCTGCAATGAACGACCCCATTACTGACGCCTCATGCGACACGGCACAGACGATTTCGAAGTATCTATCTTTCTCACCGAAACAAGCACGCGCCATTCGCTCGTTACTAAACACAAACACTTCCATGACACAACCCAGACTAAGTTAAAGTCCAATTCGGGCCGCCTCATCAGCGAGACCAATGACGCCCCCATCGACCTAGATGTGGCTGCAGAGCTGGCCCCTGTGATACGACGCGAGGAAAGCGACGACGATGATACTACCGTTGCACTCGCCGCCATTCCGGCAATAGAGGAGGCGGCACCTCGCGACGGGATAAGGCGGCCGAAGCGCGCACGTAGCAATACCGATATAGATACAGATGCAGATGCAGATGCAGGCCACGTTTTTGGGGACCAAAACAATCAACCTGAGGTTATTTCAGATGAGGACGATGCAGGGGAAGACAACGACGACGACGACGACAGCGACGGCCTGTTTGTACAGAGCCCTACGACAGGATCCCCACAGCCCCCGCCAGCGAAGCGCCGGAGACCGGCCCCAGCTGCAGGTGAGGATGAGGAAGATGACAAAAAAAAACTAGCGATGGATATCTCATATGAAGGGTTTTCTATTTATGGGCGCGTACTTTGCCTAGTTGTCAAGCGACGGGATATCAGCAGTGCCGATCCGTCAGATCGAGGCGCCAACGCATCTGTGGGCGCCGCGGGAGGCAGCGGAAGCAACCGTGCCAAGGCTGGGAACCGTGGTCGCGGACAAAATATGATGGAGAACTTCATCATCTCGACGCAAATTCCGGCGGGTACAGATGTGCCGTGAGAACGGATGTATGCAATAGAACATAGCCGGTTGCGAATGTGCTCGAATGGAGTGATGCAACCCGCGTTGAGTGGCCGGTCCATCCAGCCACGATCCTTAGGTGCATTGGTAGGTCATCCTCTGCACCCATCAGTCCACGCGGCTTGGGGATGCCCGCGTGTGGCGCACTGTTCCGTGGGGGCGGCTCATTTGATAAATTTAGGGCTCTGGGGAAGCCTGATTGGAGCAGCCGGCACTGGACAGTGTTATATGTAACTGCGCGTGCGGCTATGGCTGCATTGCAACGTACCTAATTGGCAAAGGGCTGCCCCCAGGCTACGTAGTAAGTGATCCTCGACTGCATTCACCCCCCTGGATCGAAACAACCATAACAAAGAAACAAACAATGTTCACCGCCGGCCCATTTGGTCGCATAGGCTGCGGCCAATGCCTGTGGAAGGTTTCCTTTTTTTAATATCCATCGCTGCTCATATCACCTGAGTTATGCCGAGTAATGCTAGGCTTGGGACGTTTCATCGTTGGCTAAACCCCCAAACCGCCCCCAGCGTGAACTCGAGGCTCTGACCCAATATGCATCTCTTTGGTTCTAGACCTCAAATGGTTCTAGAGCCTGCCGAATCGCTCGTTAATCGAGAGAGTGGCATGAGATAACAGAAATTGTGCAATAATCACTACCGGCTGTTTGAAGCAGATATGGGGAAGCGGTAGGCTGTGCGGCCGGGCCATGATGCATGGCAACCTAATCAGGCAGTTTCGCAGCCTTAAGCCCATCGGCCTGGAGAGACTCCCAACATGAACGACCTTCAGGACTCAAAGTGCACATTCCCTGTCTGCATAAGCAAGGTTGGCCACCACAGCTAACAATTATAACACCGTAGTAGTTGTGAATTGAATAGAACAGCACTTTTATAATTCTATTATGCCTCGGGACCAAATAGACAGGAATTGAAAGATCAAAATTGACTTTGAATATGCTACTTAGATAAAGAATTAGAATCTGAGTAGGAGATGAAAGTAGTGAGCAGTTTAGACGGCTTAGACGTTTTACGCTCAACAGTACTAAAGGAGCTACCTATGTGAGTCTTCACGATGAGTTAATTGGCTTCTATAGCCAGAAACTTGGCAGGGACGTAGCATTGCAGTCCGGCCTGCAGGGCGCTCGTAAACACTAGATTATAGTCGCCCACTGCGGTACCCAATTTTCGTATAGGCATGTAGAGTTTTTTTTACATGTTTCTAGATTATTAACTCGAGATTTGGAGTTCATTTTGTCCTAAGTGGGAGGAGTTCTTACCATTCACCCCTTAGCATTTGTCTTCATAGGCATTCTTCTACAATAGGTTGTGTGGTAGTCACTTTAGGCGTAATTATTGTAGTCAACAGATAATATGTAAACATCACTTGAGGTAATCCACCGTATATCTAAAATACTCGGTAATTTTCATCCATACACATTTAGCTCGCGTGTGTATATTTACAGTGTACATAGAATACGGTCATATAAACATCTCCTTGTGGTTTCAGGCCTCTCGCTACTGTAGATTTGTCTTGGAAGGTAGCAATATTTACTTAGTAGCTCATAAGCTATGTTATTAGCCACTAGTTTTACCCACGAGTTGTAGCAAGCAACTAATATGGGCAGATCTCTTTCTAGTCATGCCTACATCCATAGATTCACCATTCAGTTACCATGATATAGATGGCATCAGCAGAATTGGAGTATTCCCCCCTCCTGGCTATCGTCACTTACAAGTTCCTAATGCACATGTAGTCTACCTAAAACCATCTAATACAGCATGCGTTCCACTGCATATAGGAGATAGTTCCACAGCGCTTCTCGTCCTTCCCCTCTCTCCAATGGCAGAAAACGTCGAAAACAATGATCGCACTCGTTCACGATCGACACCACTAGCCGTGAAACGAGCTAGAGATTATCTAATCTTCATGTCCTAAAGACACCCCCCGGGACCAATATACGCAAAACCGTCCCAGGACTTTCGTCCTTGTGATCTGATCACAAGGCCGTTTGCGTCATACGTGTAAAATGACTAGTCGGCCACATGAAGTGGCCCATTCTTCCGAGCTATCCCGTAGGTACACAGGTACTTGCTGAGTTAGTTGTTGGCTAGTGTGCCGTGCAGCATACCGCAAGTAGGCATAGTACCTTCATGCCTTATCACGAGCGCAGGCAGGCAAGCAGGCAGTTGTGGGGTAAATAAAACAAAGCTGGGGGTTCCGGACATTCGGATCCGAGGTTACACATGGTTGTGAATCCCTCGTTCGGAAATAGTGTAGGGGACGATATTTATATCCCACCAGGCTCTGTAACCGCACGCAATAAGCAGTGATATACATACGAAACGATGAATCATGTAAGCTACGAACCTCTCCGTGGGTAGATTCCGCGTACATAGAATAGGTGTAAGTAGACACCGTTACTATCATCTAACGAACACCACACTAGACTTGCCGTGATCTTCAACCGAAGATGCCGCGCGTAACTCTGGTCTTCTATTACTATTTAGGTACGCAGATCCGCCAACGCAATTATTAATCAAGTATGTACGGTACTGTAGAGGAGGGTGAGACATAGACGAGCTAATTCGAGCCTGCGGGACTGCGGCTACGTGCACTGGCCTTTTCCCAACCTTGTGGAGTTGGTGAGGTCCCGATAGAGAGATACGGTAGTCTTCGCGATGCCAAGACCTGCACACTACACATAGATCCCGGATCCTTGACTCGCGCGGCATACAGTAGGCCTAGCATGGGTACGCTTATATAACGCATACTCGGTATTGCGTACGGCGTGTCTGCGGAAATAACACTCGCTCGAGAGCGCAATTGGGACTAGGTACCTATCGACGCGCTACCTATGCCTTGCCGAGCTGGAGGCTGGTTATCGGGAAGTTGGTTGGTATTGACTCGCTACTATAGTTGTTGTGTTATAGCTGCCATGAATAGGACAGGCGTGGGGGGTCTTGCGTGCCTATGACATGGAATCTTGGGGTTAAGAGTGTGAGATGTAGGTAATCATACTAGGTTCTTAAGCGAGGAGAGGGTAAACTGTTTTGCCGATTCACTTCGCGGCTTATCTATTGGATGGTAAGAAGGGGCTGAGTATCAACGTGCGTGTTCTTGATAGGAAATATGACGACTTGGCCGGTGAAGAGAGTAGTAAAGGCAACCTTCCTAAGAATAGGAATTTCGTATGCTATGGATAGACGACAACGTATAACCTATCTCGTGTGATTTCACGGTATATTTTTTCAGTGGCCTCAGTAGGTAGTACAGCGTCGGATCCGGAGCTACTACCGTGAAACGGGTAATCCTGATGCCGGTTCATAGCCTACTGTACGTAGGACTTTGTCGACCTGTGCCTTGACTTTAGGTACCATAACAACACAACACCGCACACCACACAACAGCTGCAGGCCTCATAGACGATAGGGCAGGACGATCCGCCATACGACCTTGGGAACAGTAAAAACCGCTCGGGGCAGGAGAAACTTGGAAAACCTCAAACCGGGTCCCTTTCGTCTGACCACCCAACCCGACGGTCGGCCCTGGTCCTGTCGCGCCGGGCTCTGCCTGCCTGCCGTGCGTAACCTCGCAACTCCCGCGCTGGTTATTACTACGCCCTCCGGCGTTTGGAATCCTTCGTCTTGCGGGGTTTAGCGGCTGTGCGCGCTAGCTAGGGATTGGAGGTGAGGCAGGGAAAGGCAGGCAAGGGAAGAGAGGGAAGTGGTGTGCGAGCGTCAGCACGATCCAGGGACCATCTCCAGCTCTCAGGGCAGTGGCTTGCGATACCTAATGCGGTTCTGTTCTACTAGTACATACAGAGGTAAGTGTGTATGCGTACGGTAGTGTATGCAATGACCTGATTGTTTACATCGAGCAGCACCCCTGCTCTGGTGTAGGGCTGTGAGAGACATGAACAAGCGAGTTGTCCGGAGGAGGCGCAGCGCATACCTACATATGTGTAGGTAGGTGTACTTCTAGTACTGTCGATAAACAGATAGATAGATACATACACATAGTGCTAGGTTAGAAGGTTACCTGTATTCTCCACCAGCAAAGTACAATGGCCACGCCTTCGGCGTGAGAAAATAGTGCTCGGTGTACTGCGTAAGTGACTAGTGTCGTCAGGCTGGGAAAGGCTGAAGTGTGTTTAATGTGTAGTGTATGTCGACATGGGCTCATAAATGCTGTTGGGACCAAACTTACATGCGTCCAGGTACCGCAAGTACAGTACATACATGGCACCGCCGTAAGACGAGAGCGAATCCCAGCGCGAGCCGTTTGATCAGCACGATCACGGGATTATGTTCGCACTAAAGTAGGTATTTGGCAATCCTTCGATCACCAACGCAGGTACGCCTGAGCTAGGACGGATGCGTGGCCCAGCTCGCCCTCCCGTGTTGTATTAGTGTACGTAGTATGGTAGTGTGGTGTAGTTTAGTGTAGTGTGCGCATATGTAGTGTAGGCACGCCACCAAAGTTCCAAACTGCCCTGTCCTTCATTTGCTTCATTTGGGCATCTGCCTACACTATTCTGTCTAGTGTACCTTCGCTACCTAGCGCAAGTAGCTGAGACCCTATACGTACAACGAGACGTAGACCGCGCCGTGCCGCAATACCGCCATCGCTTTGGGATTTAGTGTAAGTGCTAGGCCCAAGCAGAACACTAAGTCCGCATCGCTCCGCACCGAACCGGGCACCAGAATAGAACTACGTTTTTAGCGGTTAGATATTATAGTAGGCAGGGAAACCGTAGGTGTATGCAGGTAGTATAGGCGTACGAAGATAGGTAAGTATGTACCTACTGTAGGTAAAACTGAACCAAACACCGTCGGTTCCACTACGTTGGTAAACCAGGCGACACTAGTAAGCGCCTGCCAGCTGAGCGCAATCTCGGGCCTGCGGCGATCTCGGATTCTCGGGTGTAGTGTAGGTCTGTGTAGGTAAGTAGGCAGTGAGTGTATAGCCTGCCGGATCGACTATTAGCCGGAGGGAAACAAAGAACCCGAGAAGGATACTCGCGGGATTGCGAACTGCGTAGTACTACGCACGCGGTACGTACTTAGGGAGCAGACTGATCTGATAGATAACATTATTTTGCTATAGCCATGGCTGATATGTGAGACCCCAAAAGTCCTCGATACGGGATTTGTCTTTGTCTGGTCTGATCTTTGTTTGTCAGCTGACTTTCAGGAACCCGCTGGGCTGGATAGTCTAGGTAGAGACCCCTGACTGTTTGTTGAGATTAGAGAGGCCAATTGGCTACACTAGCTAGACGTGCACTAGTGTGCGCTTATGACCCCGCCAGCCGGGTCGGGTCGCTGCTACACTACAGTAGGTACAGAATAGCGATGTTGCGCTAGTATTTGTCCCTGAGCTACCGTACGATATGTAGTATGTAATGTCTACCTAGGTAAGTATTGCATCACATCTATGTACGCATACAAACGGTATGCTTTGGACTCGTGATTTCAAACATCACCTATCCACATGACACAAAAAAAACCAATTTCTATCCCAATTTAAGAGAAGTCTGGTTCTGGGCATGATGATCGCTGATTACCGAACCATCCCATAAAATCATGCTCTTGGCACAGAGGTCGGCGATTAGGAATTAGTAAAGACATCTGTGAGACGTGAGACGACGAACACAAATGGGACTGCCTATCGGCCGAGACCCACGGCACCGAATAGTACACCAGGGCGCAATTGAGGTTGTATAATCGACAATGAGGCTTTTGATGTGTACGGTATCTAGAAGGAGTGTACCAGAGGATGCATTGTTTGGCTCTAAAGGGTCTTTCGTCAAATAGCTTGAGACTGTAGATTGATTGATTGATTCCAGCATCCTCAACCATCGATCGGCAGACAACCTTCCTCGGAGTTCCCACCGCAATGGGAGAACTGGTATGGGGAAAATATTCTATTCTTATGACTGGTGCCATCGATAGCGCTACTATCCATCCACTAGTGAGGTAGTGTCATGATTACTTGCGTTAAATCCTTCTACCGAGAGTAGATAACATTGCGAACGTACCTTTTGGTCCGTACGGTATTGGGGTAGCAAGGGGTGGCAGATCCTTCAAGCTTGGCAAAACCATACTGTCGGATTCCCTATCCCCGCGATGCCAGGTAGGTCGAACCGGTTTCTGATACTGGGCTTGGAGGTAGGTAGGTATGTACACTCCTCCTGATTTGCAATGCATCGCCAAACCCTCCGAACAGGGCCCATGTGCATATACTGATCGAACTATTGCTCGACTCATATTCTGTTGCAGCTCAGCTCCAGCGGGGTATGCCTGCAATGAAACATCGTGGTTACATTCGCGCTTGGCTGCTCATAATACTATCAACTAAGGCAGTGGTCAGCTCTTCTCAATCAATCAATTTGACTTCCTCTTATCGTGCAGCGTTGTTTTATTGTCTCGGGTTCCGTAATGGTGGCATATTCGATCATGTGCCCGCTGCTATATATGTAGTATGACATTCTGATATATGATAAAAAATGCACCTGTCCAAGAAGAGTTCGGAGGCGTAGATGAGGTAATAAGAACCTGGTATTAAACCCCCCACTCATACTCAATAACGGCCAAGTTCGTATCCTCCGCCTTGCATGACGATGCAACAGAGGATAGATTGGGTGCGCATACTGCGTATGTGAGGAAAAGATGCCGCCTTTCAATGATAAGGCGAGCTTCTTGGCGCACGTGAACAGCTTGGCTACTCTCGGAAGATGCCTGAGCAGCCCTTGGCAAGTGAGTAGACCCAACTAATAAACGAGACACCTCATACATTTATTGCTCGAGAGCGATACGTGATACATGCACTGCTACATAGTAGAAGCTTTTATCTCCTGTAGCCTTATTTGTCTGCGCATAGATATCGTTGTGATCTGCGGGGGAATAATCAGGCATATTTCCTAACGTATGACCATTAGCCTCTGAATTGCGTTGAAGGCCAACATACCTACCTGTATGTAGACTGCATCAACAGCGGGATAAAACGGATAAGACTATTATTAGCGTGGATGTTTTGAGTCGGCTCGACGGCACGCTTCTGTATAACACACAACTTGGGTAGGGTACCTATGTATGTATAATCACTACCTGTATAGGTATACGCGAAGGATCGTACCCTGGTAAGATGAGCAAGTTGAGGTAACTGAGCTTATTGCTCCTCAGAAAGTGGGTGTTTGCGGTACGCCTCAGAATGGCAAGGTTACGTATTACGTAGGCCATGCATCGTATCGACTCGACTTGCTTTTCTCCTCCAATGTAGACTGGGTATGCCGTCGTTTAGGTATAGCGATCTTCAAACATGATGCACACGCTTGCGTCGCGAACTGCTGCACCCTGTGAAACCTCGCTTCTCCGCTGATGGAGAGTTCCAACGTGGCTCTCCCGCATTTGTACCTTGTATACCTGAAAGGTGTACGCAGTAATGTACTATGTATGTGCTGCATCAAACTGGCAGAGGGTCGGGTTTCCTTATTCGTCGGTCGTCTCACCACCACCATCGTCAGACGCAGGGGACGCATGGCATGGGTCCTGATGCCCACGTGGGATGATGAGTGTGTATGTACATACCTATCTACCATACTGTAAGTAGTGCGGGGTCACTCACGTTCGGTAAAGCGCCCATTTTCTTCGAAGATGCGTGAATGAGTCTTCACTTGCGCATAGGTTGGCTGACAAGTAGCCTATAGTCTCTAAGTGACTTGTAAATAAGGGATGCGCTGTACTACGTACACAGTTTATTAAGTAGGGATATTACTAGCTGTTTTGATGCACTTTCTATATCTACACTACGCACCTTACCTGGGCGGTGTTGAGCTTTTATTGGTCAGGCATCGTTTATGGTTCACTACCTAGGTACCTAGGTACCCACAAGGGAAAGTTAGGTATAGGTACCTACCTACCTACATAGTAGGTGCTTTAGCTGCAAAGAATCGGCATGTGCAAAAGCCTGTTTTTTTTTTGTTGCCGACGATCCGAAGCATCCGAATTTGTATGGCATCTATCTACCTAGATACAGTAGAGATACCTACGCATATATTCAAGATGATATGGGCGAAATGTGGCTCGAGATTACTGAATTCTGCTAGCCCTGTATGGGTGGCTTATTATCCGCACTTACAGCTGCATAGATCTAGATAGAGGGATTTCGCGAAGGCAGGTCACGAGGCTTCCAGAATGTGACGGGAGGCTTGCTTACACATGTAGCAATAGATACTTACTATGTAAGTACGTATCTGACGTCAGCTAATTCGGCAAGGAAGCTGCTATATCGTGCTGAATAATTGGCATGATTTGGTGCTTAAAGTGCTGCAATGGCCGACGAGTGCATCAATCAGCTTACAGTGTCGAGCAGCCTGCATGAGCTAGCTACCATGATTGTCTTTCTGTATTGCACACATCTCAGCCTTATGTCTAGTGTAGGTAGTTTGGTGTTAATTTTGGAGATATAGTAGGTACTATACAGCATAGTGTACCTGAATTGACTCGAGCTAACTAGATCTTTGCATACCTGATGGCTGCAACATGTTGTTAGTGCTGACCCAACATGTGACAAGGTCGTATAAAGGTTGCCTGTAAACTTGTCATCAAAATACCAACGTTGGGGAGTGTACGCAACCATGGGAGTTTTCGGACTCCGAATGCCATGCTTTAGATAGTGGATGCGGCGGCACATCGTTGGTGCATCATTGGGACAGCCAAGTCGAGCGAGGTAGTCCGTTCGGGTGTACCCACACCAATCTGGTAATGAGGCAATCGATAGAGTACTGCCAGATAGTTCACGATGCTGCATTGAACGTACGATATAGTGCTCATTTACTACGTGCTGGTACTATGATCGACTGTTCCTGAAGTCGCTGACACGTACGTTACGGCCACTGGATACTGCTACCTACCTACATAAGTAAGTGGTGTTCGTTACCTACCTAATTACTAATACCTTTAGTGAAGGCTCGTGCGAAACTGGTGCTTAGACCACTCGTAATCGCGTTCGCGACAACCCCACATGTCGTCGCGTTTGCGGCTCAAAATCGGGAAATATAAGTACAGGACACAGGGGCTGTGCCTGCATGGTATAGCTTAACGACGTGTGGCATTGTAGTACTACAAGTTTGAAGAGATGAGCATCGAGTCAGTGGTGGCGCGTTTTTGAGACGTGCCATGGCCAGACTATACTATAATACGCATCATGCTTTTAGGAATTTGCGGAAATGAAATATTTAGGCCAGCGATGTTCTAGACGTTGGTTCAAGTTAGGTTCCTAAATACCTAGGAGTTGGGTCACAAGTACGCAGTAGAGATGAAAACGCCATACGTAACACGTGTTAAATTATTCTAAGAAAAATCTATCAGCCGCTTTCGGATATTATAGTGGCGTAATCTAGAAGCCAAGATGTTGTAGAATTTTTCTAGAAGCTGTTCAGTTCACCGTCTCGTATATCAATAATTGCACAGACATATTCTGACCAATAAAAACGAACGAGCCTCAACCCGTCTAGGATCGTACTCGGCACGCGGCAAAAAAATTGTTTGAAGCTAACCTTTTTTCTAAATTTTTTTTTTTCGCGTTGGGAGATTGCTGTCAGATCTAAACAGGAAAATGACGGTATCCACTTAGTGACCTTCACCTTCACTGACCTTTACCTCACCGTCGGGAATCAGGGTCCATGACTTCATAGACACACTAGCCAAACAGGACTAACCAGGTCTAAGCCAGGATAGGACTTGGTTTACACGAAAGAGTCACAAATGCGGTGTGGTGCACTTTGTACTGTACCTGGACTAGACGTGTTTGGAGTCTGGAGAGCTACGATCAGAACAAGTGGCGGAAAATGAACCCAGTTCAGTATGTCCCAGTTCTCCTAGCCTTCGATAGTAATACCTAAGCCGATCGCACGTGAGGTAGTTAACCCTTTCTACCCCTGAGCCTAATTATGTCTAATTGTAGACGTATTCAAAGTCCCATAAACTGCCAATTTCATTGTGGGCTAATCTGCTGCCATGCTCTTTCAACCAGATTTCCAATTGATGGTGTATATATAATGTATAATATGAAACGCCCACAGTCAGCATCATGATATACCTACCTAATCGAACGAGGTGGTTGTGTGCGAGCTAGCCTTCACCCAGCCCTAACAGCCCACTCTGAGGTCAGATCAGATCGGTGGTCTATCTACCTATTATATTTTACCACCTGGTGGTGGTTCCTAGACATGGATCCATTGACCTGCTACCATGGATCCAAGCGCACGGTTCTACACAACATACTATGTATACCTACCTACCTACCTACGTATATACCAGATTGCCCAACTGCAAGTTATGGAATGTTGATGCCTAATACCTACCTATCTAAGAGACAAAACGCAGAAAGGCCACCTCATCGTGAGTCACGGGCATATGTCGGTCAGTCTTCTTAAGTACGATCCGCTGTGATCTGCGACCCGGCTGCAACCAAAGACCCAAAGTGAGGGGTTATACAGCTACATGCGCACACATACGTATAGACAAACCGCAATTAATATCTGATACCTACATACAGCACACCAGTGCGTTAGTCGGCATCTTATTTGTTTTCCCGCGAACCCTACTGTAGACAGCTAGACAGCAGGCCGCCCATCTGAACTATCTGGACTTTAGCGCGCAAGATAGGCCTTACTTGTATTTGGACTATGCTGTTCTGGGAGTTCTTCGGGAAATGAAACTGTCATCTACCAGCTGACATTACTTGCCGACATGAGTCGCGGACGGCTGTCTGAATGATCGGAGTCGCCAGTAGCTGAAGGACTAGCTCATATCTTAATAGACCTCGGTATGCTAGCGAGACAGAAGTCCGCCTTGTAGTAGTTTCGTCGGCGCGTGGTTTGGGCTTAGGCCAGGAACACTTAGGACTACATCACCCAGTATAGAGGCTAAACTCAGGTGGTCTAGGGCCTGTCGCATAAGCCTCACTCCTAAATAGGCAATGTTTGCTATCTCCTTACCAGTAGTACTTGTAGTTCGCGTAAGCTAGGGTGACATAGGTAATAAGGAGCAAATCGGGTAAAGGGGACTTTAAAGAACAACAATCCTCTAATCATTAAGCCAGATTATAACTTCTCCGCCAGCACTATCGAGAAAAAGTAAAAATTTATTAGGTTGACGACTTTTTAGTTTGAATTGATCGTCCGATGGCGGCTTGAATTGTGTGCTGAAAATACCCTTGTTCACCTGCCACGGCAAGCCACTACAAGCACCTGTAGAGCCTGGAGCTTGCCCTACCTAAGTATGAGCTCCTAAGTATGTAGGTATACTGTAAGGCTGGACTGCACAGGGGATAGGTACATAGATGCTCAGCCACCTGGTCTGATCTTCTTGCGTAGTCCAGTCACGTAATGGGAGATTGGCATTCTATGTACTGGCTAGGCTGCATCTTTTCTAATCGCCAATGGCTGGCGAAAGAAACACCACAACCAAAAAAAAGTTGGGATGAATATTGATAATATGTCTCAGTAATAATTGGCAAAGGCCTGGTGCTGGATTTAGTGATCGCATAATTAACCTAATATTGATTACCTACGCTAGATAGGCATATCAACACTGACAAACCAAGGTTTTTTTTTCCACCCTCGTGCCTCTCACTAGAATGCAGCCTGTAATGAGGCTCCACTACCCTTGCTCAAATCTCCCTGCCACGCTCGGTTCTTGTTGGGCAATTCCCACAACAAGTACTAGAATAGAAAATAATATAATAAACTTTTACCACAGGCATTTCAATTTCCACTACTTGCTTGTCCGTACCCGTCTACTGGGTTTTCTCCAAATTAGGTTTATGTCGGCAGATATGTTTTGGGAGTCCTTGTGGGAATGAGAACACTCTAGTATAGTGATGATATTCGTAACTGCTGTTGACGATGCACACCAATTGTCTCCCATTTCTCCCACTGCTAGCGAATGGTATGCGTGGCTATAGGATATTTTGGGGTAAGCAGTCCTGTCTAATTTCAGGTGCAATTTTGAATTTGTCCCTCTCCAGGTGGGTAATGTAGAGTACATCTGCAGCGTAGTGTACATTTATGCAGCCAGTTCTAGTGGGGCTCATACAGGGAGGGAGTGTGCTGTACGTAACACATGTGCTGAATAGCAGGGGTAATATGACAGGGGCTAGAATGGCACCTGAGCAGGTCGCCAGGGGCGTTTCAATTCGTTCCATGGCTACATGTAGAGAGGGACAGGATACGACAACGCCCCTCCAAGCTGTGTCTCAACACCCACTCTGATCTTTGTTCATGAGGTGGAAGTACCTTTGTACAGTACCGGCATGCTTGTAGCTTCGTACTGCGTACTCCTGTACCCACATTGTATGTACTTCCACACCTTGGCTTCGTCACTTCTGACTCTTGGACCCTACCCCTGGTCTTGTCTATCACGAATTATTTTTGCATCTGACCGTAGGTACCTCTCTGCCCAGCCCGGTGTCTTCTATTACACAAATTTGCGTAAGGCGGTACATTGCGCCATTGTATTCTAGCTTCGGCGGTGTACTTCAACAAACACGATCTGGTGCAAATTAGTGACACCCACCATGTGTCTCTCTCGTCCACTTCCATTTCACCAGCCTGGAGCAACGATCATCGTGCCTAGCTACAGAGCAGTACATACTTAAAGCTGCCTCCTCCCCCTCAACCCACCCGATCCCCTTGGTCTGTTCTTCTATCCACCAGATCAAGATAACCTCAAGCATCAGACTCCATACTACAGCACTAGATCAGACGAACTCAATTCTCTATCTAACTTCACAACTTCTACAACACGCTTCAACCTCAGTGCTTGGCAAACAATCCTGTTTATACCAACCACTTCAGTCTTCCATACTTCCATCAATCACGAACTTATCCGGCTCTACGCCAGATCTTCAGAACACCGTCAAGCTGGCTTTCTCACGAGATCTCGATATGTCTGCTCAGCGTCCATCGCAACTCCCGCCTTGCCCGGGTCCCCCACCCAGCCGGCCTCTACCTCCACTACCCAAGAGTGGCTAAAGAGGCAAGCTGGTGGTCTACATATATGTCCACCAAACGAATCTACGCTATCAATGGTTTATTCTCGACGATCAAACGGCACAGAGGGGATCTGCGTATGGCGCAGAAGGAAACCTAGGCAACCCGGGACGATCAATCCATATGATCGCCAACACTCGATTACCAGGATTTCGTCTTGTTACATTGCTTCATGCTCCCTTTCGAGCTCCAACATTCGGCACGTGAATCGGAAACAGGCATTCTGCTACACTGCATGACACTCGGTGCCCCCGCCGAGATCTACAACGACGAGCATCAATATAACCAAACGGAATGAACGCGCGAACCATCCTCACTCATGGCTGGTTGCAACATATGATACAACCAGCCCTACGATCTTGCCCAAAGAAGCATGGCGCCCTATCTTATTGGCCTGTTTCTCGACAACATAGCAAGCTCGCTTCTCCTCGAGCTGGCTCAAAGAGGAACCCTCCTTCTTTCTCCTTAGCGCACTTAGCGCACCTGTAATAATACATTACACCACTTGTAATACCAGTCTTTTACGCCAACTCGCATTGGGAGGCTATATGGTTTCACGGATATATGACGGCCTCAGATGCCATGACAGGGTTTTTTCATGTACACATAGAAACAGCACGGTTAGGGCGTCGTCTGCGAGGATTGGCCGCGAGTGCGAGGATACCCATCGGAGAGGATTGCCAGGAAGGCAGGAAGTTTAGGGCAGTTCGCCTCGGGAATGCTACCTACGGATTAGGAATTATGCTATCAATATGACTTCGAATTGGGTCATTTTCTACACATAGGTGCTTTTTTAACGTGACCCTCCACGATGCATCAGTGTGACTTACCAATAAAGTCTTACCCACATTTCCTGCCTAATGGGCTTGTATCTGTCTCACAGCGACATACCTAAACTATGGTAGATATTCATTCACGCAAGGTGCTGGGCAATTGAGACAAGACACTCGAGACAGTTTGTTCTAGCGAACGAAACGCTGATTCGCTACGTTGAGTCGCTTGTTTGTCTCGGGACTACCCTCTACCTACCTTGTCATGGTTGAGACAACTTGTGCGCACCGCTCATTTGAGGATCTTGGTATGTCCGGATACGGAAACGAGCTAGTTTAGGCCTTGCCCAGCGCGCTGTTTTTGTGTGATCGCTATTCGATTCAGTTGTGAAACCACAAACTGGAAACGGCTGGTTACAGGCTGCCTACATGTGTTGAGTTTTACGTTTTACCCGGTAATTGACAATATTAAAGGACTCTTCTCGAGTTCTGTGTTGCGCCACATATAGGCCACTCATTAAATCGCCGAATCAACTCTCTTGGGGGCGGGAACCCGGAGAGGAACGATGACCTATGTCGGCCAACCACAAGCAACTGAGTTACAGAAGATCCAATTGCCGCTATGTCCGCTCTCCCTCTACCCGTGGAATGGGCTAGCCACGTATTCCGCGCCAATTCCAACAATGCGCGCGGTAAATTGGGACGGGGAGTGCGATTGTCCATTGTTGGAAAAGGCGGTATTGAGTATTAGTGAAATTGCGGGAAAGCTCCCAACATCTCGTTGCAATTCTCACAGCGCTATCTGGCTTGGCGCTGAGTACTACTTATGTTAGTCTCTATTCACGCTCCCATCACGTGTGCGACATTATCGTCATTTGATGGGGAATCCTGTTTCAACTTTCCAGTGTGTCTGAATCACAAGGGATCTCGGCAAATACCGTACTGTACTAATAGGTAGACCAGATAAGTAACAGGTATGCTTGTACTTAAACCACCAAAAACAATTAAGTTTGTCTACTTCATAATGGGCAAAATTGCGGACGCTAGCGCGTAACAGGAATACTTAAGATTCAAATTCATTGTTGCCCTCTCGTATGTATGTACGCGCAGTACGTGTATTAGGTATGTCTGCATTATAGTACCTACCTACGCGATCTTCCCATATCGTGTGGTGGTGGTACGATGGGGGTCATCCTTAACCCAGGCACGGCATTATAACCTCATCGATCGCTTGAGGGTCTGCCACTCTAGAATTCCACTATCTATTATGAGTACCGAGGCATAATCCTTTTCCCACGCTCACAGTATCAGTATTTTGATATCGCGTTTATACAGCGGTAACTCTTTCCCAATCCCTCGACTCTTAATAAATGAATAAAGAAACTAATCAAACAGGAAAGATAGGAGAGGAACAAACGCTCCGCTCCTCGTGCCAAGGCGACAAGCTACTGTTGATTTTGGGATTGGGGAAGCGCTTGTTTATTCCTGATCGGGTTTCGGGTGTGTAGTGCACTACGTGAGGGGATGGAATAGATGCGTACCTAACAAAGGATTTAGATACCGCCTTGCACTGGAGTATACACTGGAGTATACATGGAGTGGAGGTAGGTTTTTGCTCTGCATAGGTAGTTGCTGCACAGTTGGGCGATGGAGCGTGACATTCGGGCCGTCGATCATGACGAGATCTCCTCACTACATACATACAAAAGCACACTCCGGCTCGTACGGATGTTTCATAGGCACCCAAGGCCGCAGAAACAAAAGCGAGATTGGCGCGTCGTATCGTCGATGATCGCTGACACTGCTCGAGACAAACTGCTCGTGAAATTCATGCGGTACTTGGACTACCTAGTTAGCGAGATATATACTCCCTTGCTTATACTCTAACGAACTCTTCCTACTAGTAAATACGATGACGACAATGACAGTGAATATACATAAGTAGCTGCCCCGTAACAGCCGGCTATTAGTGTGTATATAGGAGCTGGCTAAGCCCAAATCCGGAGGCGCGGGTCGTGTGATGCCAGCGACAGGTAAACCAATCCTTCGGGACCCGTGTGTATGGAACAGGGCTGGGAAATAATTGCGATGACAAGAACGAGGCGTCGTTAACGATATTCGTATTGTGCAGCTTCAACTTTGACCTTCCGGAAGAGGACGTAACGGCGGCTAGGATTGATCTACCATGCATACATATTGTAGCATACTTGCACAGCTGAGCGCTGCAGCCGCTGCGCACAGATTCTGTAGCGCAGGGGAATTTGCGACATAACAATAATAACGGGTATTAATTAACTTAGATGTCAAAAAAAGTACGCATAAGTTTGGCTGGTCCCGAAATAGGTGATAGTCCTCCGTGTACTTTGGTAATTGGTGTAATTAATCCTATCGGTACCTATCGAACCCCGGGTGCTACACTAGCATAATTAGTTTAATTACCTAAAGCATGCCCGCTCGCATCTACAGAGTACAGAATACTAATCTCAGGTAGGTATTTACCTATTTAGTTAGCTCGTGCGTCAAGGGGCACCGCACACACCACCCTCATTAAAAGATGTAAGCCTTCCAAGAACGAACATCATTCGCTCTAGCATCTAGAACCCACCATTTACACAGCCTCCTCGATTTCATTGCTCATTTCGCAAAGTGTATAGAAAGATTTCGTTTCGAAACGAGATAATTTAATAACCTTTCTACCAGATGAGGTGAGATTTTGCCACCTCCGAGATCGTCAGGGGGAGGCGAATACCTAGTACGGGATAACCGGTATCTAGTCCTGCATCCTGAAATAAGCCATCCTCGAATAAATCTAAGGCCGCGAATACTTATCAGAGCGGTGAACAAATATACGCATACAGATTTGATCATATGCCAAACAAAACTTTCATATGTCATGTTTTGATCGAAATAATAGTTAAGCGGCATCTAAAGTACATAGCGCTAAAGATAGCGCTGAAGAATACCTATATCATATCTACAGAGCCATAATATTTATATAATTAATTAGTGAGCGTGCACTGACCTGACGTCAATGATGAACATGCTTATCACCACGTGGATGCAATCAGGTCCATAATTTCTCCATCCTGCTCTAGACTTCGGCTATCCCCGGATATTTCGACAAGTCCAACCTCACAGCCCAGCCCAACCAATAGCTAGGGTCTATGTGTAAGGAGTCGGTAGTCAGCTAGGTACTGTAGGTACCCCTTTCGATATTCAACCTGGTACAGAGTATTGCTCGTCTTCGATACTACCCCGGACAGATGTCTTTTCAACTTCATGTTTGGGGCACCGCATTTGGACTTGAGTCCATTGACCCCGAATGTTTGGCTGCTATCGCAGCTTTCCGCCACATTTTCCCCAGTGACGGCTGGTCCCTGATCGCAAGTAATGATGCGTCCCTCAGCCCAGATCGTAAGTGTAGCCGATCGTTCATCCGGAGTCTCGGCCCTCCTTCCACTAATCAGCGTCACAGATACCTTGCCCGCCTTGTTTCATCATGATACTTGGATATCAGGGTACATGAACATAATAACATACTTGATACACCATATCGCGTCATATGCAAGGCCACTCGCCGACAAGGATCTCACACCGCAGCAGGAGGCAGATCTGCTAGCGTATTCTTCGTACCTCAGTACGCGTGGATCCGGCCTAGTAGCACTGTCGTTGTATGCGTTACCGAATGCCTGGGTGGAGCTCACGAGACCAGCATATTCGGCCCTGCTACCGTTTCCCTTAACATGGACCATTCCTACGGCCATACGTGCCGCCGCCATTGAGAAGGCCGAGAGCCTCGGCATGGGGTATCTGGCTGCTGAGGCTGAAGCTGACGAGGCCGCTGCGAAGGGCGGGGCCGAGACTAATTCGACCGGCTTCCTCCGTTTGCGCCAGCACCTCGGGCCCCGGAAATCCATGCAGCCGGAGCAGACAGCCGCAATTCGCTTTCAACAGCTGGCAGATGACTTCTTCGCGACGCTCGATGATCTAAGAGGTGATCAGGCCTTTTTCCTAGGGACTCCAGACCCCTCTTCCCTCGACTTCTTAGCCTATGGATACTTGGCCCTGATGAAGGTACAAACACCCTACCCCATTCTAGCTACTATCATGACGAACGACCATTCCTCTGTGCAATTTCTTCGGAGAATAGAGGCAGAATCCCAGGGTTACGCCCTGCCCCGGAATGAGCCCAATCCGAGAGGGCTAACTAGGACGGCGTGTGTCTTCGCCGATGGCGCAATTGAAAATACTGCTGGTGTGGGAGAGAGTTGGCAAAGGTGGCGACGCGGCGGTATTAAATCTGATGAGGAAGAAAATGTTCAAAGTCCGGCAGGGATCCTCCTCGCTGTCGGGGGAGCCGTCGCTGGCTTGGCAGTAGTCGGTGCTGCGGTGCTGTTTCGAGGACTCATCCCGTTTGGCGCAAGTACGCACCGCTTTGAGACGCCAAGGCAGGAAAAGGATCTATACCGATTCGGCGAGATCGGTGCAATTCTCGATAGCTTGCCGGTTTTCGATTAGCCCCTGGCCACTTCGTCACCTACTTAGAATAGGATCTAACATAAATGCAGCGCAGCGTCGATGTTAGTGTTGATGTTCAGTCTGCACCTATTTGCGTACTATCAAGGAACGCATTCGTACATCGCTTTAACGTTCATGTCTCTGGCTAGTCTCTAAGGCAGCCGGATTAATACGAGACTATGTATCGTAATGTAATATCATGTGAGGAAAATAAAACAGGGGGCCCTCATATAAATGTGGAATGACTGTAGGTTACTGCTAGCAATAAATTGATATGATCAACCGGTCTTTGAGTTGCCGTTCAAAATTTAGTAAATATCATTCGCCATTAAAATCCCTTGAAGAGTGTTAACACAGAGAATTACTCGAAATGGATGATGTAAGGTGCTGTTTAATGTTTCATATTATCTGATGAATAAACTAGACTAATCTTTCTGAGGCCCAAGTAGACGAACCCATACTTCTCTGAGGGCCGAACGCATGACAGTACAATACAACAACTACACTACGGGCCAAGATCCTGATGTTCATCAAAATCTGGACTCAGCAGACCCGCTTGGACGCAAGTAGTGGCAATGAGTTGTTGATCCCCATCTAGACCTTGCTCGACTGCCTTAATCTCCTGAACAAGCATCTCACATACTTTTTCTCGCCGTTGCTGCGCATTTGGGATCATGTGAAGACCTATGCCTTTGTAACTTTGGATTTTGTAGCCGATCAAGTTTAGTAGCTCGTCCGATGTTGCTGTACTAGGCTGGATAGCAATGAATCGAGAAAACCCCAGCTCTGGATCTGGGTCACATGACTCATGTCTCTTTAACGATGGTATACACAGAATTCGAATAGCTCTGTCAACCTGAGCCGCCGAAATATGGCTTCCAACGATACCTCTTCCAACGATACCTCTATAGTGAGAAAATTTTTCCTGTTTGACAGGATCTGCCATGATACAAGCTTTTCCGGACAACAGTATGTACATCTTGTCGAGCCTCAGATTGAGAGCCACATACAGGTCTATGGTGTCCACCAAGGTACAAAACAATGCTGATTGTAGACCGCGCATGCGGTCAGACATAAAGACGGTGCGGAGGATAGCTACCAAATTTATCGTGATTGTCATACATTCACTAGAAATTGGCTCCTCCCAAGTAGCATAGACAAAATTAGAATAGGAATGTAATTCTTCCCGACCCATTTTCTTTGCAACGAGAAACCTAGACCTAGTAGGTTGTTGGTCACCGCCGATTTCGAGCTGTTGAGTCATATGTTGGCATAAGATCTTCGCAAGTTTATCAACAAATGGGGCAAAATCGTCGGAGTCCATGTACACATCGTCCTTGCGCCATTGAGTTGTGTGCATAGAGACAGCTAGGACATGCGCAATGAGAGGGTCACCAGTCGTGCCTTCCAAAATGTTATCCACCCGAGAGTACATATAGGACCAGCGGCGGAAGCTAGCACACTTGGACCAAAATACCATCTCTGCAGTGTATTCACCCCCCTCCGGATCAAACCAAATGCTGTACGGTGCCCCAGAAAACTCACCCGGGCTGTGTCGTACACATAGGGAGTATAATTTATCAAGCAAGATTACGGCCGTTTGGGGATAATCGTTGTACCGTCTTGTTATGAAAACGAAAAGGGCTCCGACCCGGAATACCATGTATGTGACAGGCTCTGAGTTAGGGGCTGAGGTGAGGTGTGGGAACATAAGTGATGGAGCAGATGCGATGTAAGCAATGTAACTTTCGCCGATTCGTTTGAATATCTCTTCGGAGCTGGATTCAAATAGTAAGCAGTTCTGATTACACAGAAACTCGAAGGCCGATCTATGTATCCACCTCATGTATTGAGTTTCGTATATGAGCATGGTAGGATACGGGTCCAGTTCCGTACATCTACGACGAATTGGGCCTTCAGATTCTAACTTAAATCGTGGTTGGTCGCTGACGAATTTAAGTTCAGAGCGTTCCCATGTAACAGCTTCATCTGCAACAGCGTGGGTCCGCTTAATATTACGGACTTCAAAGAGACCTGCGCTCCGGGTGATGATTTGTGTTTTCATGCGCTCGCACTCTTCTGCGAACTCTTCGTACGAATGGATTTCTTTTCTTAACAGAGATGTCGCAATTATTGCAATAGAGGCAATATGGGTGAAATCTCCATGCATGGTGTCCATCATCATCACCTGTACATAAAAGCTCAACGATGCTCGATAAATAGGCTCGACATCGGAGAGCATTCGCTCAAAAAGTTGATCCATATCCCTCGGTAGCGAACGAAGGCGTTTATACATGATCTCTTCGTCGTCGCCAGCTTTAGCTCCTTTTACCAGGGCCTGTGTTACTAAGGAAGCCCATAAGAACACGCCTTCCGCTCGCTGAACGACGTTGTCGGCTAGTGCTATGCGTTCATGCTTGGATAAGCTTGTCTTTGCAAGAAACTGATTCACGAACTTCTCAATGTCGCCCCGGTTTAGATCCTGGAGGCGAAGTTGCTTCACATCTCGGAACCTGTTGCTAAATTCTAGCTCTGGCCGACTGGAAACACAGGCTTTCATGTTACCGGTGCTCTGCAACTTCTCAATGCAGTCAACCAGATCATCGTAAGGACCTTTATACTCGTCTAGTCCATCGATGAAAAGACAGAGTCTAATCCCTTTAGTGGATCGCAGTGCTTCGATCAAAGTACTTAGCAGACTTTTTTCTGTCCAGGTTGGAATCCCAACGAAAGACGATAAATTTTCAGAGATACGATCTGCTATGATTGGTTGTAGGACGCAAAGTCGGTAGAGAAGACTACGCAGGAGACCTAAAACGCTATTTTGAAGCGGAGAACCGGCACGCCAGAAGAAGAACGACAAAACCTCGAGCTTGTGTCCACTACTCCAAGTGTTTAGACCTTTCCTTGTCCGTTCATCATCAACGATGTATGCCATCAACGTGGACTTTCCAGACCCGGCTTTTCCAGATATCCAGTACGTTGAAGCATCCTCGTGCAGCCATTGCCCGAAGTTCGACCATGCTTCGTCGCGTATCGAGTCCGAGTCCAAGTAGTCCGAGTCCAAGTAGTCCGAGCCCAAGTAGTCTGAGCCGGAGTCCGAGTCCAAGTCCGAATCAGAGTCTGGGTTAGATGGCGATCCGAATAGCCAGTCTAGAGTATGCGGCGCGGGTTCTTTGATTTCGTTCCGGCGCTGGTCAATCTCAGCGAACCATAAACTCTGAAGGATATCCCTACGAACTCTCTCTTGATCCGCTGCGGTGTGTTGGAGCTGTATGCTGTCTTGTATGGTATTCAATTTCCCAGTCACAATAGCATGATGATCTTCTCGAACCTTCCGCTGCTGAATTTGCTCCTTGACGAGCATTTGGCTGATTGAACCAATTTCTGCAAAATTCTTGCTTTGCAGCTCTGCCAGGAGGTTGATAGAAGGTCTGCCATTATAGTTAGCGCCAACAATCCAAAGGCCCCCGTGTTCTCCCACTTGTCGACGCTTACAGCAGCTTCTCGGTTATCATTTGGTTTAAAGTGTCTTGGTCCTTTTTAAGGGAGTCATATAGCTGTTTTATCTGCTTTCCTTTTCTGATCGCGCGGTAAGTCGCTCGTATAGTGCTTTTACCCCCCTTATAATCGCGGACATATTCAAGGAGATTTAGGAGTTCATCGGTCGTCTGTGTGCATTTCGCTGTAAGTTTAGACACTGGGTCAATGGATCCGGGGGGAGCAGCCGCAGATCTGAGGCTGGCTCTTAGACTTTGAGCAAGTCGAATATTGTCCTCTAGTTGCTTATTTTCTTCCGTAGCGGATTTGGCGCTCTTTTGTATCTCTTGAAAGGTGTTGTATGCTTTGACTGCAGTGCCTCTTGTTAGCCATAAACTTTTATGATTAGCGAGCTAGATTAAGAAGCATCTACAAGCCCGGCAGCAAGGCAGACCAGGCTACCAATACATATGTAGGCCGTATATTCAACGTAAAAATCGGAACTGAGCTGACTAATGGAACACTGACTAGCGACGTCGAAGAATTGGAAAGCAGCTGCAGCTACTCTCACAGCTGATACTGGGTCCATAATCGTCGGACGCGTGGAACCCTTGGATATTGTTTTATAGAGGGAGAGGAAAGAAAATGATGAAGCAAGCTACTGCCTAGATGTGACTTTGCTGAGATGGAAGAGGGGCATACGAGCTATAGGTTCGCTAATATGCAGGGCGTCACGCCCCCATACTTCAATCGAAATTCACCTTTGAAATTTATTGGCGGGACGTGGCGCCTATGCTGTTATCTGTTTGATTACCAACATGTTTGGCCTGGGGTTACGGTTACATTTAAATTGGGATGTTTACAGAGGCAGTGTTATGGAACAGCCATGTTCTATTGAGCTCAGCCCTTCTCTAAATCTGTTAGATTCAGGCGCATGGCTACCTGGTTGGAGATACTCACGCAGGGAAAGGAGATCGCCAACTCTATGGATGTATCCTAGTTATATTAAGCCTTTGAGCCCGGCTCCATCACCCTAGCTCGACTACTGACCAGCGGGCTGTCAGGCCCTAGATTCGCAATGTCATGCGCATCCAAACAAGCTTGTCGACTCAATAAAACGGCCTCATGAGTTCTCTGGCGCATTTCCGTCTCGAAGTCTTCGAGTGCCTGGCGTTTTGTTTTCGAACCACTGTGCCACAACTTGAGCTGCTCTTTGAGCTTACTCGCGTCCAATAACCCGTGATTTGCGGCCTCTCCGCGATCTATATTGAGTTAATAATTAGCATATGGCGCCCGAAGACTTTTGTCATATATGCATAGAAAGACGTACACATGGTCATGGGATGCGCAGCGTCGCCTAGCAAAGTAACTAAACCGTTGCCTTCCCATTTCATCGTCGGCCACTGCAAGACACAGAGTTAGCTAGTGAATTTTGAGGGAGTGCAATTCACAAGTCGTTGAAACCGTAAGCTCCCAGAACACGATCGCACCCCGAAAAGGGGTTAAGAAGGGAGCAGCTCCGAGGATTACTTACATCAGCTAGCTTAATCTCCCGCACACGAGTACCATCAGGCAAACCCTCAAAAGCGCGCCGCAAAACCCCATGAAACCCCGTCCCGCGCCGCACAATCTCCTTTACCCTCGCCAGCCTCTCTTGGTCCGTGGCCGGGACCTCGTCCCCCGGCCCCCTCGCCAACCAGCTGAAGTTGACCTGCGCCTCGCAGTACGGCGCGGCGGCCCCGACGCTGCCATTCGTCTCCGGCGTCGAGAGCACGGAGAACCACAAGAAGTCGCCGGTGGCCGGGTGCGCGCCCTGGAAAAAGAGCGGGTCGATCGCCCGCAGGGGCCGGATTTCCTCCTCGGAGAACGCCGCCGTGAGCCCCATGAAGCGCACCGGCAGCGGACGCAGCGCGGCCGCCTCAGCGCCGAGGAGGAGCGCGCGCGCGTTGCTGCCGCTGCCGTCGGCGGCGATCAGCATGGCGCCGCGGGCGGAGCTGCCGTCCGCGAACCCGACGGTGACTCCGTCCCCGGAGGCGTCGGGCGCGAAGGAAGTGAGTGCCTTCCCCCAGTGGATCTCGAGGCCCGAGGCGAGCAGGGCGCGGAACTTCCCGCGGATGATGCGCTTGCGCGGGTTAGGCGGGATGACGAAGCGGGGCTTCAGCGTCTCGAGGTCGAGGAAGAGGAAGCGGCCTGTGTCTGTTTGTCACGGAAACTTACGTTAGATGGCTTTGCGGCTGGGGGGTTTGGTTTCCGGACCTTGGCGTCCCTGCTCGGGGTCGACTTGCACCTCGTCGATTCTGGCGAATAAGTCAGCCGGCAGGCAGCTCTCGAGAGCGTGCAATGCCCAGTGGATTGTGATTCCCCATCCGGCTGATCTGTGGTCGAGATTCTCGTCGCGCTCGAAGAGCTGGAAGGGGATTCCTTCTTTTTTGAGGGCTTGCGCAAGTGTTAACCCGACTATGCCTGCGCCAACGATGATGATGGGCTGTGTACTGTTGGAGGGCTTCATATGTAGTTCAGAGGAGGGCATGTGAATATTCTAATTGATATAGGGTACCATAACGATTACCATGTTGCCTTAAAATAGGTCTTAGCATTTGCTCTACCCTGATATATAGAACAGTATGACCGCGGGACGAGGTGATACTGTTCGAGTGATTAATAATCTCCCATTTGAGAATAATGGGGCCAATACTGAGATATCGCAGATGCATCTACATAGATAATGCGCAAACCTACATAGCGTAGGCTGCTATACATTCGTCCTATAGGATAACGGAGAAAGGGATGTTGGGTCACGTTGTCAGCCCATACTAGCCATATTGGCAGTATGACCGTCTTACGTCGAGCTACTCTATACGAACTTGGCGTTAAGGCTTACCGCATTAAAAAAAAAACAGTCCTTATGTGACATTATATTATACTCCTTTGTAGGTTTCCACTTAGAGTTTATACTTCAGCTATCTACAAGTCGTTCAATAGAGAAGAAAAAAAAGGAACCACTGCACAACGGCGACGGGATCACATCGAGTTTTATTTCATTGGATAGTGAAGGCGAGAATAGTGTACGACCTTGTTGAATTTCTCACTGAATGATGCTCGCCTCCGATGGGGGGACGACTGGGGTGAGCGATGGGGTGAGCGATAGAGTGCTCTACCGTAAGATCGATGCCCGCATTCTTCCCCTCATGTTCGCGGCGTATTTCCTGCAGTTCCTCGATAAAGTTCTCATCAACTACGCCAACATCATGGGCTTGCAAGAAGACTTACACATGCACGGGCAGCAGTTTAATTGGCTGGCGACGGCCTTCTTCATTGCGTACAGTGTTGCTGAATTCCCACAAGGCTGGTTGCTCCAAAAGTTCCCGCCGGCAACAGTATTAGGGGTGAATGTCTTTATATGGGGTGTACTGGTAAGTTCCACGGCCGCGTGTCAGAACTTTGCGAGTTTGGTGGCCGTGAGGACTTTGCTGGGCATCTTTGAGGCTGTCATTACTCCAGCATTGATATTGATCACCAGTCAGTGGTACACACGGCGGGAGAGCACACCGCGGTTTGGGCTTTGGTATTGTGGACTAGGCGCGGGCCAAATCGTCGGTGGACTTGTCTCTTTCGCGGCACAACATGGGCCTAGGGGAACATCGCTCTCTGGCTGGCGTATTATGTTTGTGGCTGTGGGACTCTTCAACCTTATCATAGCCGTGCTGATTCTCCTCTTGCTACCGAATGCACCCGATACCGCATCCTGGTTAACTAAGGCGGAGAAGATGCGCATCCGTGAAAGGCTGGCTCTTGACCAGGCTGGCACCGGGAAGAAAGTGTTCCGAAAGATGGCGCTGGTTGAAGCCCTACTCGACACACACGTATGGATTCTTTTCGTACTGACGGTCCTGACCGTTATTCCTTCAGGTGTCATCACGACTTTTAGCGCGACGCTCATTAGAGGCTTCGGGTATGATTCTAAAACCGCTGCCCTCCTGAATATTCCTTCCGGCGCCGTTTCAATTATCGCCACATTAGGTTGTACTTATGCCATCCTGATTAATTTCCCGCGATGGCTTAGCATAGTGCTCCTCATCGTGCCGACCCTGATCGGTGCTGGTTTATTGTCATTCTACGACGGGGGCAAAGCTGGCGTTCTTACAGGGATCTACCTCATTAATTTCGTCGTGGCGCCACTAGCACTGATATATGCCCTAGCCGGCGTCAATACCCAAGGATACACGAAGAAAATAGCCGTAAATGCGGCCGTGGCAATCGGTTTCGGGGTCGCAAACATCATCGGTCCTCAGACGTTCCTGAGCTGGGAGGCGCCAGGATATATCAGTGCCAAGATCACTATTTTCGCGGTGAACGGGGCCGCCATTGTCGTGGCGGTTATGCTGCGACTGTTGTATGGATGGCGGAATAGGCAGAGGATTAAAGAGAGGCACGCCGAACTTGATGCTCTCAGTAGTGGACGTATAGATATCCGAGCGCTCGAGAAGTTAGAAGGAGAAGACACAGATATTCAGAACAAGGCTTTTGTTTATGTCTATTAGTTTAAGAATGTCGGTGATTGGAGGGGACGACGGGTTTGCTCTGAAGGATCAAGTGGTATTTCGGATTTGATGAGCATTAGAAGTGTTTATTTTTGTTTGAGAGACGATGAATACCAGTGTGCTCATCTATGAGCTAACAATGCCAGACTTGCTCTATATCTGCCGAATCTCCTTTCCGACCATTTCGGGGCGCTCAACTTCCCACTCGTCCCTTAATACAGCAAATGTTAAGTCACTGACTAATAAACTTTGGCCTAGACTCCAAACCAATGTGATGGCGTAGAAGAAATTGGCATTGCCACTACCAGCATAGATCCAGAGATAATAGAAAGCAGGACCTAGGAACGCGGAATAGAGAATTGTCGATGCGGCGAAAAAAGTATATCGCATCAGGGGAAAGATGTGCCGAAACAGAGGTATTACAGCCAAGGATAAGCTGATGTCTGCAATACTAGGGTAAGGCTTGAAGATGCTGAAGATACCGAGGAGGATGGTGAGTACGGCGAGGGGCTGTGAACGGATACGTATTGAAAGCCCGCCCACATACGAAGAGAGATGTAACCAGAACACGCCTAAGAAGAAGGACCTAAAACTATCAAACATCTCGACGAAGAAGTACCACCAGAGTCCCACATTAGGAGTTAAGTCCGTGAGCGTGAGCTGAGTGCCGTATGTTGCAGTGAAGAACTCCCACGAGCCAGTCAGGAGGTACGATATGCCAAAGAGCAGCGAGAGAGAGGCTGTGACGCTGACAACTGTAGTGCCAGCGAACTGCAGAGAGGGCATTTTATTTGAGGGATGTTGCCGATCATAGGCAAGCAGAGCCAAGGGCGGGAGTAGAAGAATCGGGTACATGGAGAGATATGCGGCAAAGGAGAGAGCGAGCATCGACGTCAGGGGGTTTCCAGAAATGGCCTTGGCGGTGGCATGAAGAATGGCGCAGGTCGTAAACACATTTGTCGGTCGACCTAAACACGTGGCAATAGTGAAGGGGTTAAAGAGAAAACTGTTGCTTGTTAGCAAGCATAGTCACGGCTCAGATAACACGGCGCATGCGCATCTCTACTTACATGGCCGCAACCATATAACCACTCCATTTCCTGTCTTTGCGCGACGACGTAAACAACTTTGATGCTGCGGCCTCGCCCGACTCCGCGATTTTGTAGAGAGCGTCGGCGCTTGCTATGTCGACTAGGATGTAGAGAAGGTATGTGAAAAAGGGGTAAGTCGAGGGGTCGGGGAGGAGGGAGAAGAGCGGCAGCAGGAGAGGCGCCTGGTGGTAGATACCGCCGTCATACGGGGAGACATTGTGATTGTATAAGAATAGGCCTTCTTGCACTAGATGAAAGACAGATAGCATTAGCATTGATTGATCTTTCTCGCGCACTGACTGGAACAGACAAAGTGCCGTCTTACATCGCTTGAAGCTCGTAACGGGTGTCGACACCTCAACACGGCTGGTCAGGAGGTCCGGTAGGGCGGGAAAGAAGGTGAATAGTGCAAGTCGGAGGGCGGCAGCGGCCCCGTAGAGACCAGCTGTGTCCTCGAAACCCATTTTACCGACGCTCATATCGAGCTTCCATCGTAGAGAGACAGACGACTCAATTGGCGACGTGGTCCAGTAGGCGCTGTCAGTGTAGTGTGAAATGTGAAATACTTATGTCGCCGTATGTAAGTGACAGCTGTATACCTAATATCGTGGACATTGCCATATCCCGTACGGGGTCCGGCATGAAGACCCGCTACCTACATGTATGCCTAGGTAGGTAGGTTATTGTTGGGTGCCTAGGTTACACTGCCCATCGCCAATCGACAAATACGACCTCGACGACTTATCGATAAAGACACATCCCCGGAAATCAAAATTAGCTAGGCCTATTATAGAGTAGCTAGTAATTTTAGTCTGTCTGCCTAGCAAAGCGGTCAAGGTTGGCAAGTGTGGCATCCTAGAGCGCAAAGGGAAAAAAAAGTTGAAGGCCCCGCCAAAATATTCTGTTATCGATTGATGCATCAGTTGCTCAGGTGTTGCTTGGTATCTCATGAAATTTCCTGCCGACATCCTAATCATCTTTACCTTGCGAAATCGGGACTTTCAACCAACCACGATCCCAATTGAGCCTTCACCATGGGCAGGATAAAGAAGAAGGGCGAGGCGGGTAACGCTAAAAATTACATTACCCGCACACAAGCCGTCAAGAAGCTGCAGATCAGTCTCCCAGACTTTCGAAAGCTGTGCATATGGAAAGGGTAAGTGAGAGAGATTCGGTCTCATGTTATTGCTGCCGCGATGCATGCTTCGACTTTCCTTCTCTCCATTGGATTTTGATGCAAATATTCTAACCTTCCGACAGTATCTTCCCTCGAGAGCCAAGGAATAGAAAGAAGGCATCCAAAAGCTCTACTGCCTCGACAACCTTTTACTATGCGAAGGATATCCAATTTCTTCTGCACGAGCCCTTGTTACAAAAGTTCCGAGAACAGAAGAGCCTCGAGAAGAAGATCTCCAAAGCCCTTGGACGTGGTGATGTGAGCGATGCGAGCCGACTCGAGCGCAATGCTTCTAGACCGGAGAAGACTGGTAAGCCGCGGTACACCCTCGACAATGTCATTCGAGACCGCTACCCGACCTTCGTCGATGCTCTGCGCGACCTCGACGATTGCCTCTCCATGCTCTTCCTATTTGCGAACCTCCCTTCCACCTCGTCAGTACCCGCCAAGATGATCGCTCGCTGCGAGCGCCTGTGTCTCGAGTTTCAACACTACATCATTGTCTCGCAGAGCTTGCGCAAGTCTTTCCTCTCGATTAAGGGTATCTACTATCAAGCAAATATTCAAGGCGAGGACATATTATGGCTTGCTCCTTACAAGTTCAACCAGCGCGTTGTTGGCGATGTCGATTTCAGGATCATGGGCACGTTTGTTGAATTTTACATGACTCTTCTCGGCTTTGTTAATTTTAGATTATACACATCCGTTGGACTAAAGTACCCGCCTAAATTTGACCAAAGCAAGGACAACGAAGCTGCCGAGCTCGGAGCTTTCAAACTCGAGGGCAACCATGCTGCCACCGTTTCGAGCGAACCGGCTCAGCTGACAAGCGGTGATTCTACCACTCAACCCGACCCCAAAACCCAAGCTGAGGTGAATAAGCTCATTCGGCAGATGAAGGCCACCGCAGTTGAGGGAGACCAGACCGAAACTGCTCCGGAAGAGGATGAAGCGACCGATGCTATAGACAAATTCGAGCCAACCGCACCAGGTGGCGATGTTCTACCTCAGCCTACATATTCGGGTAACGAGCCAGGGTCGTTATTTGCGAACTGTACCTTTTATTTATCTCGGGAAACTCCTAGGCAGCCATTAGAGTTCATTCTACGAGCGTTCGGATGCAAGCGGGTCGGCTGGGACTCTGTCTTAGGCGAGGGCGCATACACGACAAATGAACTCGACCCATCTATCACTCACCATATCGTCGACCGTCCGGTCGTTCAAGCCGCTACGGAAGACGATGAAGGCGATGAAGGCGGTGAAGACAACCAGACCTCGCAGAAACTGGCGCCCAATCAAAGGATACCGGGGCGTATCTACGTACAGCCACAGTGGGTTTGGGATAGTGCCAATGATGAAGAATTAAAGCGGCCAAACGAATATGCGCCGGGTGCTCAACTACCGCCTCATTTGAGTCCATTCGTGCAGAATACGCAAGGCGCATACGACCCGACATTACCGCTCAAAGACCAGGAACCTGAAGGAGAAGCCCTAGAGGATAGCGACGAAGAGGTCGACGAAGATGAAGAAGACAGCCTGGCTGTTAAGAAACCTATAGCTGCTGCTGATGGGATGGACGTTGACGTGTCAGATGACGAGGATGGTGAAGCTGACGACGGTTCCTTCGGAGGTTTCTCTGAGGACGAGGAATCGGCCGAAAAGAACAAAGATGATGAAGAGGATGAAGAAGAATCGGAGGAGCTTCGGAATCAACAAGAACTCGAGGCTGAACTCAGTGGCAAGCCTGTCAAGCAGACAAAGGTGAATGCTCGATCCCAGAAATTAGAGGCTAAGAAGAAGTTAGCGCAGAAGGCTAAAGAAGAGGCGGAAGACATTGAGAGAGCTAAGGGAATGCTGAGCAAGAAGAAGCGTAAGTTGTTTGAGCAGATGCAATATACCAACAATAAAAAGAGCGCTGAGGATCAAAAACTCCGGGCAAAGAGGAGAAAGCTAGAGAAACAGAAGGCACGGGCAAAGGCGTAAGGAGGAACTATTTGTTAGACCGAGCTGCTTATAATACCACCTCAAAACATTGCATCAATGTCAATACCATAATTTTATGATAAAATACCAGCTGACTACCTGATGTCCCACTTTGTTAATAGATTAGACAGTTTGTGCTGCAAAACTGGTGTAAGTAAGTGTGCAGGTTGGAATCTTTTTTTTCTTCTTTTTTTTCCGAAAAATAAACTGTCAAACCCACAATTGAGAGAAGCTTTTTTGCCTCGCGTTTCACTCTCATTTCATATCTCCAACTCAACTCTGCTTATATTCCATCACTAGCAACATGGTATATGCAGGGAATGAATCAGATGAATACCTTCCAGATTCTGACGATTCGCACGATGAAGCTGATGAGCGCCCCAACCGCTGGACTGGGCCTCCATCCACCTGGCAGCAGCTGAACAGCGCCGAAATCGACACACTCACCGCGCTCAACGAGATTCGCAACCGGGACCTGTCTGTTCATCTATACAATGCGTTCGCGCTTAAGCGCAGACATGTGAAGAACAAGAAAAAGACGCGAGATGTGACGAAGACAGCACCTCTCCAGGTAATACATATCCACTGCCACCTGCTACCGTCACCCGCTACCGTCACCCGCTACCGTTACCCGATACTCATGAAGAACGTAGTGGATGCTAACTAGGAGCGACGAGTAGGACGTTGATGCCGGGGCGGGGCAATCGGTTCCAGAGGACAAATGGGTGCCTCCGAATGCATGGACGGCTTGGCCCTTGCCTGCGAGCGTGGTGCCACAGCCCGATTTCATGAAGCCGATAGACGCTGCGGATGCCCATTCCACCTACAGAATGCGAGCGCAGCACACACTCAAAACTGAGCTAGAGGAGACAATATCGGCTAGTATTTTGAGATCGGCTAAAGAGAAATTCCAGGCGAGACAAGCAGCACAAAAGAAGGAGAATGCAGACGAATCAGGTCTTGAGAGTAGCGACGAGGGTGGTTCGGGTGTAGAGATGAGCTCGACGCCCCTCGGCACTACGCCGAAGTCTAGAGCTAGGACGGTCTCGAACTCTCGGAAGACCAACCACGAAAGCACGAGTGATCGTGAAATGATGGATGCTGACGATCCACCAGCCACAGCACCATCTTCTTCTTCTATTCTACCCGAGAGAGTCCGGTTACAAACAGTCATTGCAACGGATGATGAGCTATCATATAGTCTGTTGCGTCCTTCAGCGCAAGGGATCCTAGCACAGCTAGACGCGGCACTGACGATTCTTCATCACGCGGAAGAGTCCAGAACCCACTGCCCCTCTGAATCCGAAGTGTCTGACGCGTCATCTCACTCCCAATCCCGTTCGCGTTCACTTAGCCGAGGACCTACAAACAGCCACTCCCAATCACCAGAAGCTAGGCGCGAACGACCTCTTAACGCCACCACCACCCCTATAGCAGAGGAACCAGCGCCCTTAGAAACACCGGCAGTCATGAAGAAATTAGGACGTCCCAAAAAAGCATATCCGCATCTCGATGGCGAGACGGAGAGGGCATACGCCGTCCGCATCGCGCGACTACGGAAGAAACCCATCCCACGCTTCGTGGACGACGACGCCGAGCCCGCCTCAGATTCCACGCCAGCGCCGAACTTAGCGTCCAAACACACCAACAGCAACACCAGAGGTAAGTCCAAGACACAAAAAGCGCGCCCGCAATCGCGGCCGCGACAGAGAAGCCCAACCGCTTTATCCGAGGTCGCCTCGGCTGGGGAGCCCAAGGAGAAGATCTTCCGGAAACCGAGGATGGCGCGGGCCCGCTTGCGGGACTGGAGGGACATCCTCGGGGCTGCCGCCCTCGCCGGATTCCCTGCGGCGGCGCTTGATCGTGCGGCGCGGCGATGTGCCGACCTCTTTGGACAAAGTTTCACGCTTCACACACTACAGGAAGGCCCTCTAGACCAAGACGCGGATAAGTATGTGTGCTATAGACCAGGAATGCCGATTCCCCGCCTTCTCGACGACTCAGAAGACGACGCCAACGAAGGGCCCTCACGGCCTGCGTCCCCCGAAGGTGAGCAACGAAGCCGCGGCCGTTCGGTCAACGTCGCCACGCGCGGTAAGTCGCAGGCGAAGTCAGCGCCCCGCAGTGATGGCCTCTTCTGCATGGTCAGCGACTGTCCGCGGGCCGTGGAGCCGTTCACGCGCCGGCTGAACCTGCTGCGTCACCTCAGGCTCGTGCACATGTACGACGGCGACGAGCTGCCGGTCGAGGTCGATAGCGGGGACGAAATGCATGGCGCCGTGCATGTTGATGGATTCTTGAGGCCGATTAAGATGCGCCCGGGGTGGCGGAGAGACGGCGAGGCGAGGGAGAAGAAAAAGCCTAGGAAGCGTGTGTCTAAGGCGAGGGTGGAGGAGGTGGATGATACGAGGATGCAGGCGGATTCTGGCCCTGGGCGCGAGGTTTCTGACTGATTAATACTTGGATACTGAATTATTATTTTCTACTACCCGAATGCCTCGCTCACAGCTTCGAAACGAAAAATAAAACTGTTAGATCAACTAGTGCTTGGAATCATAATGCGCGACCAAGTCCTACGCTTTCTTAGCCGCAAACTGCCTCTCAACCTCGTCCGCAAAATCCCTAATGGTATCAAACCTCCACTCAAACGCCGTTGAATCCTTATACGTCTCCAGCTTTCCCCCGACGCCTTCATACCCCTCCTTATCACCCCCGCGCGAGATCCACACGCTCCTCAGCCCCATCTCCTTCGCCGGCACATGGTCGACCCCCAAACTCCTCGCCACATGCAGCAGCTCCCCCTTCTCCCAGTCCACTCCCAGATCCCTCTTCGCGTGGCCGAAGAGGTACTCGAAGTTGCGGCGCGCGGGCTTGTAGCTGCCGACGTCCTGCGCCGTGTACACGGCGTCGAAGCGCGCCGGCGCGAGCTGCCTGTCGACCGTCGCCGCCATGTTCGCCGAGTCGACGTTCGACAGGATCACGAGCTTGTAGTGCCGCCCCAGCTTCTGCAGCCCGGGCACCGTGTCCGGGAAGGCGAGCCAGGTCCCCACGGCGTTCCCGAAGGGCTCGCTGATGCTGTCCGGTAGGGGCTGCCCGAGCTCGCGCGCGAGGTCGGAGAGGGACATCACGAGGAGCTCGTTGTACGGGATTGCGGGCGTGCGCGCTTCGTGCGAGGATGTGATTTCGCCTAGACGCTGTAGCGCGGCGGTTGGCGGGTTGGTTTTGAAGGGGTGGGAGGATGGGAGCTGGGAGATGAGGGGGCTTAGGGCGTTTTGGATGCCGGTTTCCCAGTCTATGAGGGTGCCGTAGCAGTCGAAGCTATATACATTGAGGAGAGAGGTTAGTTGGGAAACTCCTTTTGTGGTGTGGGCTTTGGGCGTGAGCACGAGCACGGGCATGTGATATGATGGGATGGAAGCTGAATAGGGGCTTGTAGGTTGACGTACCTCAGAGCTTTAAAGCCCGTCAAGTCGGGATGTGAAGATGGCATGTTGAATTATTTTCCTTCAGGATTCCTCTTATTTTACCTTGGGTAGTTCTTCTTGTAAGAAAGTGACCAATTAATAGAATTATGATGCTCCAAATCTTCAGCTTCTTCAGACTGTTTTTTTGAAAGATCCGTAACACAATGGCGAGCAACTTGTCCAGATAACTCATCTGCAATCACCCGTCGCGGGGTTCCAGTACATTTTATACATGACTGACATCATCGCGTCGCCAATCGACTTACTGCAAGGGACTGCAGTTCTCGGTCTTCTCCGCAGTACCTAGAGTCGCCCCCCGCGTAGCCAGCCCTATTCCCTGCGAAAGGGCGCGGTTGACAGGCAGGTAAGAATACCATTCCATACATACAGTATGTACCCTATGACTTAGCCTTTTCACCTATAGTTGTCATCTTAAAACCCGGACCTTCATGTTCAGGAGATGCTCTCCGGCGCAAAAACTAAGGCTTACCGGCCAGCGTATCAAGTTGGGCCCCGTGGACACCGCGCACAAAACTAAATAAACACGGAGATTAGATCTACCTATACAGCAAATTAACGAGTCCAGTTTGGTCCTTCATATTTCGGAGGCACCTAATCATACTGTAGTATCATTTGAATCGTACAAAATCTACGGGGGAGCTATTCTCTTGTTGCCTCGACCAAACGATTTTATGAGGTCCTCGAGAACTGACCTGCGAAACACCTTGAGCTAACCGAGGCCGTCATGATTAGATATGCTCATGGCCTTGAATAAATAGCAAGTATGAACCCTTGATATAAGAATTTTGGAGAGGAGGGGCTTTGCTTTAGACGTTACCTCATCTAGTCAGTAACTCATGTGGGGGTAAGGTAGGTAAGGTTAAGGAGTGTGGAGGATATTCTACAGATCCCGGTAAACCGGGTATGATACGGAAACAGACCGATCCTGCGCGTCGAGTTGATCACGGGTTATACCTTGCCGAAGTGTCCCATTATCACCGCGGGGATGCTCATCTCCGCATAGGGAAGGTTTAAAGTAATGGGTCATTCAATCGTAGAACGAGGGAGCTGGTATCCCAACCTCCAAAGACTTCCAAATTACCTTTAGTCTAAACCTTTGCCATTGTGGGACTATCATGGCGACTCTCCAATTGGCCTCATGGGTCACCAATCTGACTTACACGGACCTCACAGTACCTGTGATCGAAGCCGCGGTGAATAGTATTTACAACTGGGCTGGTTGTGCCATCGGCGGCTATGCCCAAGATGCCCCGCATATAGCACAAGCCACGACACAACCATTCTTTGGCGGCCCGCCGACGTCGAGCATCCTCGGCTTCAATGGATCTATAAGCGGTGCCTACGCAGATGCCCAGCTGGCAGCTCTCCTAAACGGCATTGCTTCGCATATCGACGACTACGACGACACGCATCTGGAGACTATCATCCACCCCGCGGGCCCAGTAGCCAGCGCGTTGTTGGCAGTAGCAGAGTGGCAGGGCCCAGTAACGGGACCGGAGTTCCTAACCGCCTTTGTCGCGGGCGTGGAAGCGGAGTGTAAACTAGGGCTAAGCGTCACGCCGGAGCACTACGATGTCGGGTGGCACATCACCAGCACCACAGGCTCGGTCGGCGCAGCGGTTGCTGTCGGAAAGCTGATCGGGTTAACTACTGTCCAGATGCAGAACGCCATCGGGGTGGCGGCGACACAGGTGGTAGGAATGCAAGAGTATTTTGGCTCCATGACTAAGTCTTTCCACGTCGGGCGTGCAGCTCAAGGCGGCATGCTCGGGGCGCTGCTAGCCAAAAACAACTACACGAGCTCGTTGCAGGGTCTGGAAGCCAAATACGGCTGGCTTCATGTCGTGAGCACACGCGAGAACGCCACGGCATACTTCGACCAACTTGGGCAAATATGGGAGATCGAGAAGAACACCTTCAAGCCCTTCCCCTGCGGTATCGTGCTCCATCCCACCATCGATGCAGCCATTCAGCTGCATAACGAGACGATCCAGCAAGGGAAGGACGTCTTATCGGCGAAAAGTATTAACCTCCAGGTGAACTCCGAAGTTCTCATTCTCACTGGGAAAACAGACCCGACAACGGGGCTCGAGGCAAAGTTTAGTGTCTACCATGCTGCAGCTATAGCTTTCTTATACGGCGAGGCCACCCCTGCTTATTTCACCGACGACGCAGTTAGCAATACAACTACCATCCAGTTTAGAAAGAAGGTCAATGTTACTACAGACGACGCGCATTTCAGCACAGACCAGGCTACAGTAACGATAGAGTTCGAGGATGGGAGCACCCTTGAAAAGCACATTGAGCATGCGCTCGGCAGCCTAGAGAATCCCTTGACCGAAGCGGACCTGGAGAAGAAGTTTCTAGACCAAGTTTCGAGACAGATAGGAGAGGCGAGAGCAGAAAGGGCAAATGCGGCTTTTAAAGCGATTGGAAATATGACTGATGTCGGCCAACTAAGGACTCTGTATTGAAAAAGACAAGGTGACGTCGAGTGAGAATTGGAAGTTGTGGCGAATAGGTCATGAACATTGAACATTGGATAACTCCGACTTCCTATAAAGCAAGTAGCGCCAAGAGCTAGACGTTTCCAATCCACCACATAGGAGTTAAGGCTCCAAGGGGTTTCGGCACGATTGTTGCCAAGTCGTAAGATCGTACATAATAAGTTTCCTCATCATACCCAACCCGTCCACCTACACCGCTTCCGTTTCTATGATAGGTTCAATTGAAAATCGCAATAGTGGTAGTCTTCGCAGTCTCCCGGAACTCCCATCTATTTCTTCAAGTTGCAAACAACCTTAAACCCGTCTCATCTAGACCGAACTCCCCCGAAAAGTGCTTTAGATGATGCAGAAATCACAAGGGAGCGGGCAGGGGACGCAGAAGCAAAACCGGCCAGGGCACAGGCCGCCTCTATCGCCGCCACGTAAATTCAACCCCGAATCTTCGTGAGGGCGCTCAGGATCTGGAGATATGTCAGCCCATCTCACGTCTGACTAAACCATCTAACGAATAAATTGTCGTTCTTCAAGGTGCTCGACAAAAACAAACGGCAAGATGAAGAGTGAAAAAGAAATAAATAACTTACTCATCGGTTGCGAGGCCATGGGTTGTAGTGCAATTTCCTGCATGCCTTCCTCTAGCTGTGATTCGCGTCTTTCATTCTTGGTCGCCGAGATAGCTGGTGTATTTTCGGTCTGTGAAGGAGCCATTGTAGGTAAAGTCTTAAGGATATAGGGCTTGTTATGGTCTGAGTGGCTTGTATTAAAATAGAGCGAAGTAGATGGAAGACGATGAGGATAATAATTATTATTAAGTCAGGTTTGTACAGGATATTGAGACGCGCAGTCAGCTTAAAATGAATGAAGCTGACCCTGTATGATCGACCTTGTCAAAGCCACTGCCATGACGTAACCTTAATACTTGGCATGTGGCTAGTTCTTTCTGTGGCTAAATCGAGATGTGGCTAGGTTTTAGTCCAACAAGTGTAATTAATGGTACAGTTTTACAGTGTTCAAAGGCGAAGATGCACTGTACATGTTTACTGTCCTGGTAATCCTAGAGCAGTGCCTGTTCCCTGAAACTTGACAAATTATGTTTCATTTATCTGCCTGGGCGGGCGAGTAAGATATCTATCTAACTTGGAAATAAGATTTAGAGATAATGGGAATCTTGTGAACTGCACGTAGCTGTCGAACCTCTCGATTTCGGGCTATATAAAAAACGGGAATACCACGGGACTACTACATCATCTTGAAAGTTGGAACTGTGCTTTGGTGATGATTACAGTACCCTACTGTACGTATATATGCTTCGCCGTGTGGACCTTGCCGAGCCTTTAGGAGAGCGACAGCAAGAAAAGGATCTCCAGCTCTCCTCCTAAAACGATCCACAACACGCGTCCTTCATATCTGCCAACTGAAGTTCAGAATGCCGTTCGTCGTGAAATGCCTTACAAGTCCGCCATACTTGCGGGTTCTAAAGTGGGATTTCACGCCTCCAACGGCCCGCGACACTAACACGGCCCACTCCATACAGGAACTGCCTGGTTCGGATAAAAGAAGCGATTGCAACACCCAAAACGTAGACGATCAGCGAGAGCTGAACTAACTGATGATCTGATCTGGAGAATATGCCAGTAACCTTGAGCGTTAATAGACGCAGGGCAGCGATGACCCAGATTTGTCCAACACTACAGGGTTACATGCTGTAGAGAGATGGTAGAAGCTTCGACACTGACGATATATAAAACATAGCTAGATCAGCAGCTTCGAGCTCGGGCTCGTCACTCTAGAAAAACTGACTCTAAGTTAAAGCGTCTAGTTACACCATTACGACTAACCATCTTCTTACGGTGGCAATATGTTGTACTACTCATCAACAGCGTTATGGCTCACATTGGCCACTACGTCCATGGTCATAGCTACCCGTGAGGACTTTTAACCTCAGAAAATGCTTCGAGACTCTGACAGTTCTCAAATCTACAGTGCCGGCCACCTATAAGGAGAAGCCGGCTGTAAGCCGACGATGGCTTCTCGGCGACGATAAGATCCGAGGAGTGAATCTTGGCTCCTTATTCATAGTCGAAGAATGGTTCGCCAAGGATGAGTGGGCTAGCATGGGATGTAAAAGCTATTACGACGAATGGTCCTGCGTGCAAGCACTCGGCCAAGAAGCTGCTGATGCCGCTTTTGATACGCACTGGAAGTCCTGGGTTACTCAAGACGATATAACTGAGATAGCCAGCTATGGTCTGAATACCATACGCATACCCGTTGGCTTTTGGATCAAGGAGGACCTTGTCTTGAGTGACGAGTACTATCCGAGGGGAGGTCTGAAGTACCTTGATCGACTGGTCGGCTGGGCTGGTGATGCCGGTTTATACGTTATCATAGACTTACATGGAGGTCCTGGATCTCAGTCGCCAAACGAAGAGTTCACGGGCCATGTAAGTTCCCGTTGTCCCCAAAAGAAATATTGCCATCGTCGTGCTAACAGAGAAAAACAACAGGGTACTCCAGTTCCCGGCTTTTTCACAGCGGCGAACTATGAGCGTGCCAACAACTTCTTAGAGTGGATGACCGAACGAATTCACACGAATACTTCATATCGCACTGTTGGCATGATAGAAGTCATCAACGAGCCGATCAAGCGACGAGTAAACGCTACAGACGCCGACGATGAGCTAGTAAACTTCTATCCTGCTGCGTGGGACCGGATCCGTGGTCGCGAAAGCGAATTGGGCATTGCGAAGGAGGACATGTTGCATATCCAATACATGGTAAGCTACAACACCTCTATAGTTATAATTTACTAACAAGAGACACAGGGAAGCAACTGGGGATCCGGCCACCCAGAGACATATCTCAACGACACGACCTACTTGTATTTCGACGATCACGTGTACTGGAAGTTCGACACTCGCTCTGGCACTAATAAGACAAGCTACATCAATGCCACCTGCAGTCTCTACAGACCCGAAGCCGACGTTGTTGTCGGCGAGTTCTCCCTCTCAATCGCTAGCGACTTGCAGAATACCGACGAGTTCGCCATCCAGGGACACCCGGAAAATATAGCTTGGTACACCGACTATTTCGCTGCCCAAGTCTCCATCTACGAGACGAGCGGTGGTTGGATATTTTGGAACTGGAAGTGTAACTGGATCAACGAGTTCAATGACTGGCGGTGGTGTTACAAGACCGCCGTCGCGGCCGGTGCTATCCCGAAGAATGCGTCAACGGCTGCCTCTCTCAGTCCTTGCTAGTTAACTTATTTATTACGTCAGCTTGAGATAGTTCATCTCATGAGACCTTAATATATGTATAATAACAGGTAGCTCTACTTGGTTGAGGGCAATAGAGGTGCATTTCACTCCTTTGCACCTCACGATAAGTGATAAACAAATCGCGATCTCTTTATGAGGGTAGTAGGGACTTCAAAGGCTATGGTTCCTTACAATCAAATACACCTAGTTGGAATTAGTCTATAGTTTGAGTTTTATTTTTACTGCTTCTCTAAGATACACTTAGTCAAAAAGAAACTTTGCAACAGTATTAGTAAGCGTTGGGAGATAAAGTAACTAGACCTTATAGTAAAACGAAGTATGTAACACGCACATATTACGCATTTTAAAAAACCGACTATAGTTACATAAATCACTTTTAAAAATTTAAAGCTTAAAAAAATAATAAATAAATAATGCAAATATATATTTAAGTATAGCAAACTTTTAAAAAAAGCTATATAAAAAGCGTATTAATTATTTTTAACTAATTATAAACTAACTATTTTAAATGAAAAAAAAAAAAAAAACTAAATTTTAATAATTTAATTAATTTAACTTTTATATAGTTAAGTTATTTATATTATTTTAATTTTTTTTAATTAAAATATAGCTATTTTTAATATATTTTTAACTTAAAACAAACTAAATAAAAATAAATATAATGTTAATTTTTTAATAAATTAAAAATATAATAATAAATTATAAAAATTAACATATAAATTAACTTAATTTTTTTAATTTTAAAGTTTAAATTAACAAATTTATTTTTTTAATTTATTTAATTTAATAAACAGTTTAATTTTATATTATTATTTTTATTTTTTAACTTTATAAAAAATTTTATTAGTTTTTTTAATAACTTATATATTAATTTTATATTAGTTTTAATTTTATTATTTTATAAATATAATAAATTAAAATTATTTTATTAAATTGATTTATTTTTTTTATAATTAATAATATAAACTTTTAATATTTTTTAAAATTAAATTTTTTACTTTTTTAATATTAAAATTATTATTAAAATAATTTAAAACTATAATATAATTATATTTAATATTAACTTTATATTTAAATATATTATATTTAAATA